>OX457033.1:8490501-8518001 GCA_949752745.1 Protula sp. h YS-2021 | reverse complement strand
GGCATGGTACAATACACTACTTTGTTACTTAAGCGCTTAATCCAAATATTTGTGAATTTAGTACGATTCACATTTTTTTTAACACTTTGTTTTTATTTCCTTCAAGAGTTAGTTGCTAGTACAGTAGTATACATTGTACAACAAGCCGCAAAAGTGTTGTTTTTAATTTTTTGGTTTCTCTGCACCTTATGATACAACATCTTTTCAATTGTTAGTGCATGCTTTAAATATTTTAAGAAAGGGTAGAAATAAACCTCTTCATTGGCGTTATTACATTTATGAATATATAACTTGGCTTGAAGGAGAAGATAATCAAGAATAAATCTACAAGTTCTATTGTTTCCTTTTCTAGCAACCCTAGTATTTTTATTCTAGTATGTAAGATAATGACAGTTGTTCTCTAAAAAAGTTTTATTCAGTCATTTTTCGCGGATTGCCCAAAAAAGGTTTAAACTATAGCATGTCGCAAAAGTGTGAATTAAACCTCGTGTTACATTTCATTGTCTGCAGGTAGTGCAGCCGACAGAGCATACATACAGACACAGTACAAAGCTGACAGAAAAGCTGACAGAAAAGCTGGAAGGAAAGCTGACAGGAAAGCTGACAGAAAAGCTGACAGAAAAGCTGACAGAAAAGGGCGTTATGAATGTTGCAATAATAATAATAATAACAATAATAATTATTATTATAGTAATACTAAGAAGAAGAAGAAGAAGAAGTAGAAGAAGAAGACGATGAAGAAGAAGAAGAAGAAGAAGAAGAAGAAGAGAAATGACATGAAATTTATGCAAAAAGCATGAATTTAAAAACCATGGAACTTACACAAATGGCATGGTACAATACACTTCTTTGTTACTTAAGCGCTTAATCCAAACATTTGTGAATTTAGTACGATTTACATGTTTTTAACCCTTTGTTTTTATTTCCTTCAAGAGTAAGTTGCTAGTGCAGTAGTATACATTGTACAACAAGCCGCAAAAGTCTTGTTTTTAATTTTTTGGTTTCTCTGCACCTTATGATACAACATGTTTTCAATTGTTAGTGCATGTTTTAAATATTTTAAGAAAGGGTAGAAATAAACCTCTTCATTGGCGTTATTACATCTATGAATATATAACTTGGCTTGAAGGAGAAGATAATCAAGAATAAATCTACAAGTTCTATTGTTTCCTTTTCTAGCAACCCTAGTATTTTTATTCTAGTATTTAAGATAATGACAGTTGTTCTCTAAAATAGTTTTATTCAGTCATTTTTTTGCGGATTGCCCAAAAAAGGTTTAAACTATAGCATATCGCAAAAGTGTGAATTAAACCTCGTGTTACATTTCATTGTCTGCAGGTAGTGCAGCCGACAGAGCATACATACAGACACAGTACAAAGCTGACAGGAAAGCTGACAGAAAAGCTGAAAGAAATAATAATAATAATAACAATAATAATAATAAGAAGAAGAAGAAGAAGAAGAAGAAGAAGAAGAAGAAGGAGAGAAATGGCATGAAATGTAGTGCAGCCGACAGAGCATACTTACACAGTACAAAGCTGACAGAAAAGCTGGCAGAAAAGCTGGCAGAAAAGCTGACAGAAAAACTGACAGAAAAGCTGACAGAAAAGCTGACAGAAAAGCTGACAGAGACAGTAGTGATGAACAATGTATTTCCCCTTGCTGGAGGCTTTTTCTCTGTAATACTTATGTTTATTTTTTCTAGTTTTTCACGCTTTTCTTAAATGGAGCTACAACGGCTCTTTTTAGGTATTACTGCTATCACTTTTTGAGATGTTTTATTATTCCATGCTAGACATTAAATTTGCTGATTAAACAGCGATACTTGCACGTCATGTACTAGTTTGGAAAGATCCGAGATCAAATCACGTCATTTCAAGAGAGAATAAAAGCATACAAACACACAAACAGACACTTAAACAAACACACAAAGAAGGTACAAAAACACGGAAGTTCTGACACAGCATGTAATTTATAAGAACATCGCAAAATTAGTAAAATAAACCTTAACATTTATAAAACAAAATGCATGAAAGTTTTAGAAATGACATGGAATTTGTATAAAAAAATCATGAATTAGAAAACCATGGAACTTCCATAAATGGCATGGTACAATACACTACTTTGTTACTTAAGCGCTTAATCCAAATATTTGTGAATTTAGTACGATTCACATTTTTTTTAACACTTTGTTTTTATTTCCTTCAAGAGTTAGTTGCTAGTACAGTAGTATACATTGTACAACAAGCCGCAAAAGTGTTGTTTTTAATTTTTTGGTTTCTCTGCACCTTATGATACAACATCTTTTCAATTGTTAGTGCATGCTTTAAATATTTTAAGAAAGGGTAGAAATAAACCTCTTCATTGGCGTTATTACATTTATGAATATATAACTTGGCTTGAAGGAGAAGATAATCAAGAATAAATCTACAAGTTCTATTGTTTCCTTTTCTAGCAACCCTAGTATTTTTATTCTAGTATGTAAGATAATGACAGTTGTTCTCTAAAAAAGTTTTATTCAGTCATTTTTCGCGGATTGCCCAAAAAAGGTTTAAACTGTAGCATGTCGCAAAAGTGTGAATTAAACCTCGTGTTACATTTCATTGTCTGCAGGTAGTGCAGCCGACAGAGCATACATACAGACACAGTACAAAGCTGACAGGAAAGCTGACAGAAAAGCTGAAAGAAATAATAATAATAATAACAATAATAATAATAATAATAATAATAAGAAGAAGAAGAAGAAGAAGAAGAAGAAGAAGAAGAAGAAGAAGAAGAAGAAGAAGGAGAGAAATGGCATGAAATGTAGTGCAGCCGACAGAGCATACTTACACAGTACAAAGCTGACAGAAAAGCTGGCAGAAAAGCTGGCAGAAAAGCTGGCAGAAAAGCTGACAGAAAAACTGACAGAAAAGCTGACAGAAAAGCTGACAGAAAAGCTGACAGAGACAGTAGTGATGAACAATGTATTTCCTCTTGCTGGAGGTTTTTTCGCTGTAATACTTATGTTTATTTTTTCTAGTTTTTCACGCTTTTCTTAAATGGAGCTACACCGGCTCTTTTTGAAGTATTGCTGCTATCACTTTTTGAAATGTTTTATTATTCCATGCTAGACATTAAATTTGCTGATTAAACAGCGATACTTGCACGTCATGTACTAGTTTGGAAAGATCTGAGATCAAATCACGTCATTTCAAGAGAGAATAAAAGCATACAAACACGCAAACAGACACTTAAACAAACACACAAAGAAGGTACAAAAACACGGAAGTTCTGACACAGCATGTAATTTATAAGAACATCGCAAAATTAGTAAAATAAACCTTAACATTTATAAAACAAAATGCATGAAAGTTTTAGAAATGACATGGAATTTATATAAAAGCATTCAATTTATATTAAAAATGGAATTTATATAAATGGTATGAAATCTACATATTATTAAATTTATAACAAAAAGCCGTGGAATTTATGAAAAACATGGAGTTTATAAAACCGGAGCAGACATTTTTAAAAAATTGTTAAAAACTCATCTCTTTAAACGTGGTTATTCACTGTAATTTCTTTTTTTAGTGTAACGTATTGTTTCATTTGAAATTAGTCAGATTTCTATTTATTCTGATATTGTTTAAGTTTTGTCATAGCCAATGCATGCATGTTGTATGTTGTAGGCCTTAGAGCAAATTTCTGAAACGCTGACAGAGAAGCTGACAGAAAAGCTGAGAGAGACAGTAGTGATGAACAATGTATTTCCCCTTGCTGGAGGCTTTTTCTCTGTAATACTTATGTTTATTTTTTCTAGTTTTTCACGCTTTTCTTAAATGGAACTACACCGGCCCTTTTTTGAGTATTACTGCTATCACTTTTTGAGATGTTTTATTATTCCATGCTAGACATTAAATTTGCTGATTAAACAGCGATACTTGCACGTCATGTACTAGTTTGGAAAGATCTGAGATCAAATCACGTCATTTCAAGAGAGAATAAAAGCATGCAAACACACAAACAGACACTTAAAAAAACACACAAAGAAGGTACAAAAACACGGAAGTTCTGACACAGCATGTAATTTATAAGAACATCGCAAAATTAGTAAAATAAACCTTAACATTTATAAAACAAAATGCATGAAAGTTTTAGAAATGACATGGAATTTATATGAAAAGCATTAAATTTATATTAAAAATGGAATTTATATAAATAGTATGAAATCTACATATTATTAAATTTATAACAAAAAGCCGTGGAATTTATGAAAAAACATGGAGTTTATAAAAACAGCGTAGACATTTTTAAAAAAATTGTTAAAAACTCATCTCTTTAAACGTGGTTATTCACTGTAATTTCTTTTTTTAGTGTAACGTATTGTTTCATTTGATATGAGTCAGATTTCTATTTATTCTGATATTGTTTAAGTTTTGTCATAGCCAATGCATGCATGTTGTATGTTGAAGGCCTTAGAGCAAATTTCAGAAAAGCTGACAGAAAAGCTGACAGAAAAGCTGACAGAGAAAGTAGTGATGAACAATGTATTTCCCCTTGCTGGAGGCTTTTTCTCTGTAATACTTATGTTTATTTTTTCTAGTTTTTCACGCTTTTCTTAAATGGAGCTACACCGGCTCTTTTTTAAGTATTACTGCTATCACTTTTTGAGATGTTTTATTATTCCATGCTAGACATTAAATTTGCTGATTAAACAGCGATACTTGCACGTCATGTACTAGTTTGGAAAGATCTGAGATCAAATCACGTCATTTCAAGAGAGAATAAAAGCATACAAACACACAAACAGACACTTAAAAAAACACACAAAGAAGGTAGAAAAGTACGGAAGTTCTGACACAGCATGTCATTTATAAGAACATCGCAAAATTAGTAAAATAAACCTTAACATTTATAAAACAAAATGCATGAAAGTTTTAGAAATGACATGGAATTTATATAAAAAAATCATGAATTAGAAAACCATGGAACTTCCATAAATGGCATGGTACAATACACTACTTTGTTACTTAAGCGCTTAATCCAAATATTTGTGAATTTAGTACGATTCACATTTTTTTTAACACTTTGTTTTTATTTCCTTCAAGAGTTAGTTGCTAGTACAGTAGTATACATTGTACAACAAGCCGCAAAAGTGTTGTTTTTAATTTTTTGGTTTCTCTGCACCTTATGATACAACATCTTTTCAATTGTTAGTGCATGCTTTAAATATTTTAAGAAAGGGTAGAAATAAACCTCTTCATTGGCGTTATTACATTTATGAATATATAACTTGGCTTGAAGGAGAAGATAATCAAGAATAAATCTACAAGTTCTATTGTTTCCTTTTCTAGCAACCCTAGTATTTTTATTCTAGTATGTAAGATAATGACAGTTGTTCTCTAAAAAAGTTTTATTCAGTCATTTTTCGCGGATTGCCCAAAAAAGGTTTAAACTGTAGCATGTCGCAAAAGTGTGAATTAAACCTCGTGTTACATTTCATTGTCTGCAGGTAGTGCAGCCGACAGAGCATACATACAGACACAGTACAAAGAGAAGCTGACAGAAAAGCTGACAGAAAAGCTGACAGAAAAGCTGACAGAAAAGCTGACAGAAGAGCTGACAGAAAAGCTGGCAGAAAAGCTGACAGTAAAGCTGACAGAAAAGCTGACAGAGACAGTAGTGATGAACAATGTATTTCCCCTTGCTGGAGGCTTTTTCTCTGTAATACTTATGTTTATTTTTTCTAGTTTTTCACGCTTTTCTTAAATGGAGCTACACCGGCTCTTTTTTAAGTATTACTGCTATCACTTTTTGAGATGTTTTATTATTCCATGCTAGACATTAAATTTGCTGATTAAACAGCGATACTTGCACGTCATGTACTAGTTTGGAAAGATCTGAGATCAAATCACGTCATTTCAAGAGAGAATAAAAGCATACAAACACACAAACAGACACTTAAACAAACACACAAAGAAGGTACAAAAATACGGAAGTTCTGACACAGTATGTAATTTATAAGAACATCGCAAAATTAGTAAAATAAACCTTAACATTTATAAAACAAAATGCATGAAAGTTTAAGAAATGACATGGAATTTATATGAAAAGCGTTAAATTTATATTAAAAATGGAATTTATATAAATAGTATGAAATCTACATATTATTAAATTTATAACAAAAAGCCGTGGAATTTATGAAAAACATGGAGTTTATAAAACCGGAGCAGACATTTTTAAAAAATTGTTAAAAACTCATCTCTTTAAACGTGGTTATTCACTGTAATTTCTTTTTTTAGTGTAACGTATTGTTTCATTTGATATTAGTCAGATTTCTATTTATTCTGATATTGTTTAAGTTTTGTCATAGCCAATGCATGCATGTTGTATGTTGTAGGCCTTAGAGCAAATTTCTGAAACGCTGACAGAGAAGCTGACAGAAAAGCTGAGAGAGACAGTAGTGATGAACAATGTATTTCCCCTTGCTGGAGGCTTTTTCTCTGTAATACTTATGTTTATTTTTTCTAGTTTTTCACGCTTTTCTTAAATGGAGCTACACCGGCTCTTTTTTAAGTATTACTGCTATCACTTTTTGAGATGTTTTATTATTCCATGCTAGACATTAAATTTGCTGATTAAACAGCGATACTTGCACGTCATGTACTAGTTTGGAAAGATCTGAGATCAAATCACGTCATTTCAAGAGAGAATAAAAGCATACAAACACACAAACAGACACTTAAAAAAACACACAAAGAAGGTAGAAAAGTACGGAAGTTCTGACACAGCATGTCATTTATAAGAACATCGCAAAATTAGTAAAATAAACCTTAACATTTATAAAACAAAATGCATGAAAGTTTTAGAAATGACATGGAATTTATATAAAAAAGCATGAATTAAAAAACCATGGAACTTACATAAATGGCATGGTACAATACACTTCTTTGTTACTTAAGCGCTTAATCCAAATATTTGTGAATTTAGTACGATTCACATGTTTTTTTTAACACTTTGTTTTTATTTCCTTCAAGAGTAAGTTGCTAGTACAGTAGTATACATTGTACAACAAGCCGCAAAAGTGTTGTTTTTAATTGTTTGGTTTCTCTGCACTTTTTAATGCAACATCTTTTCAATTGTTAGTGCATGTTTTAAATATTTTTAGAAAGGGTAGAAATAAACCTCTTCATTGGCGTTATTACATTTATGAATATATAACTTGGCTTGAAGGAGAAGATAATCAAGAATAAATCTACAAGTTCTATTGTTTCCTTTTCTAGCAACCCTAGTATTTTTATTCTAGTATTTAAGATAATGACAGTTGTTCTCTAAAAAAGTTTTATTCAGTCATTTTTCGCGGATTTCCCAAAAAAGGTTTAAACTGTAGCATGTCGCAAAAGTGTGAATTAAACTTCGTGTTACATTTCATTGTCTGCAGGTAGTGCAGCCGACAGAGCATACATACAGACACAGTACAAAGAAAAGCTGACAGAAAAGCTCACAGAAAAACTGACAGAAAAGCTGACAGAAAAGCTGACAGAAGAGCTGACAGAAAAGCTGACAGTAAAGCTGACAGTAAAGCTGACAGAAAAGCTGACAGAGACAGTAGTGATGAACAATGTATTTCCCCTTGCTGGAGGCTTTTTCTCTGTAATACTTATGTTTATTTTTTCTAGTTTTTCACGCTTTTCTTAAATGGAGCTACACCGGCTCTTTTTTAAGTATTACTGCTATCACTTTTTGAGATGTTTTATTATTCCATGCTAGACATTAAATTTGCTGATTAAACAGCGATACTTGCACGTCATGTACTAGTTTGGAAAGATCTGAGATCAAATCATGTCATTTCAAGAGAGAATAAAAGCATACAAACACACAAACAGACACTTAAACAAACACACAAAGAAGGTACAAAAACACGGAAGTTCTGACACAGCATGTCATTTATAAGAACATCGCAAAATTAGTAAAATATACTTTAACATTTATAAAACAAAATGCATGAAAGTTTTAGAAATGACATGGAATTTATATAAAAAGCATTCAATTTATATTAAAAATGGAATTTATATAAATGGTATGAAATCTACATATTATTAAATTTATAACAAAAAGCCGTGGAATTTATGAAAAACATGGAGTTTATAAAAACAGCGTAGACATTTTTAAAAAATTGTTAAAAACTCATCTCTTTAAACGTGGTTATTCACTGTAATTTCTTTTTTTAGTATAATGTATTGTTTCATTTGAAATTAGTCAGATTTCTATTTATTCTGATATTGTTTAAGTTTTGTCATAGCCAATGCATGCATGTTGTATGCTGTTGCCCTTAGAGCAAATTTCTGAAAAGCTGATAGAAAAGCTGACAGAAAAGCTGACAGAAAAGCTGACAGAGACAGTAGTGATGAACAATGTATTTCCTCTTGCTGGAGGTTTTTTCGCTGTAATACTTATGTTTATTTTTTCTAGTTTTTCACGCTTTTCTTAAATGGAGCTACACCGGCTCTTTTTGAAGTATTGCTGCTATCACTTTTTGAAATGTTTTATTATTCCATGCTAGACATTAAATTTGCTGATTAAACAGCGATACTTGCACGTCATGTACTAGTTTGGAAAGATCTGAGATCAAATCACGTCATTTCAAGAGAGAATAAAAGCATACAAACACGCAAACAGACACTTAAACAAACACACAAAGAAGGTACAAAAACACGGAAGTTCTGACACAGCATGTAATTTATAAGAACATCGCAAAATTAGTAAAATAAACCTTAACATTTATAAAACAAAATGCATGAAAGTTTTAGAAATGACATGGAATTTATATAAAAGCATTCAATTTATATTAAAAATGGAATTTATATAAATGGTATGAAATCTACATATTATTAAATTTATAACAAAAAGCCGTGGAATTTATGAAAAACATGGAGTTTATAAAAACAGCGTAGACATTTTTGATAAATTGTTAAAAACTCATCTCTTTAAACGTGGTTATTCACTGTAATTTCTTTTTTTAGTGTAACGTATTGTTTCATTTGATATGAGTCAGATTTCTATTTATTCTGATATTGTTTAAGTTTTGTCATAGCCAATGCATGCATGTTGTATGTTGTAGGCCTTAGAGCAAATTTCTGAAACGCTGACAGAAAAGCTGACAGAAAAGCTGACAGAGACAGTAGTGATGAACAATGTATTTCCCCTTGCTGGAGGCTTTTTCTCTGTAATACTTATGTTTATTTTTTCTAGTTTTTCACGCTTTTCTTAAATGGAGCTACACCGGCTCTTTTTTAAGTATTACTGCTATCACTTTTTGAGATGTTTTATTATTCCATGCTAGACATTAAATTTGCTGATTAAACAGCGATACTTGCACGTCATGTACTAGTTTGGAAAGATCTGAGATCAAATCACGTCATTTCAAGAGAGAATAAAAGCATACAAACACACAAACAGACACTTAAACAAACACACAAAGAAGGTACAAAAACACGGAAGTTCTGACACAGCATGTCATTTATAAGAACATCGCAAAATTAGTAAAATATACTTTAACATTTATAAAACAAAATGCATGAAAGTTTTAGAAATGACATGGAATTTATATAAAAAGCATTCAATTTATATTAAAAATGGAATTTATATAAATGGTATGAAATCTACATATTATTAAATTTATAACAAAAAGCCGTGGAATTTATGAAAAACATGGAGTTTATAAAAACAGCGTAGACATTTTTAAAAAATTGTTAAAAACTCATCTCTTTCAACGTGGTTATTCACTGTAATTTCTTTTTTTAGTATAATGTATTGTTTCATTTGAAATTAGTCAGATTTCTATTTATTCTGATATTGTTTAAGTTTTGTCATAGCCAATGCATGCATGTTGTATGCTGTTGCCCTTAGAGCAAATTTCTGAAAAGCTGATAGAAAAGCTGACAGAAAAGCTGACAGAAAAGCTGACAGAGACAGTAGTGATGAACAATGTATTTCCTCTTGCTGGAGGTTTTTTCGCTGTAATACTTATGTTTATTTTTTCTAGTTTTTCACGCTTTTCTTAAATGGAGCTACACCGGCTCTTTTTGAAGTATTGCTGCTATCACTTTTTGAAATGTTTTATTATTCCATGCTAGACATTAAATTTGCTGATTAAACAGCGATACTTGCACGTCATGTACTTGTTTGGAAAGATCTGAGATCAAATCACGTCATTTCAAGAGAGAATAAAAGCATACAAACACGCAAACAGACACTTAAACAAACACACAAAGAAGGTACAAAAACACGGAAGTTCTGACACAGCATGTAATTTATAAGAACATCGCAAAATTAGTAAAATAAACCTTAACATTTATATAACAAAATGCATGAAAGTTTTAGAAATGACATGGAATTTATATAAAAGCATTCAATTTATATTAAAAATGGAATTTATATAAATGGTATGAAATCTACATATTATTAAATTTATAACAAAAAGCCGTGGAATTTATGAAAAACATGGAGTTTATAAAAACAGCGTAGACATTTTTGATAAATTGTTAAAAACTCATCTCTTTAAACGTGGTTATTCACTGTAATTTCTTTTTTTAGTGTAACGTATTGTTTCATTTGATATGAGTCAGATTTCTATTTATTCTGATATTGTTTAAGTTTTGTCATAGCCAATGCATGCATGTTGTATGTTGTAGGCCTTAGAGCAAATTTCTGAAACGCTGACAGAAAAGCTGACAGAAAAGCTGACAGAGACAGTAGTGATGAACAATGTATTTCCCCTTGCTGGAAGCTTTTTCTCTGTAATACTTATGTTTATTTTTTCTAGTTTTTCACGCTTTTCTTAAATGGAGCTACACCGGCTCTTTTTTAAGTATTACTGCTATCACTTTTTGAGATCTTTTATTATTCCATGCTAGACATTAAATTTGCTGATTAAACAGCGATACTTGCACGTCATGTACTAGTTTGGAAAGATCTGAGATCAAATCACGTCATTTCAAGAGAGAATAAAAGCATACAAACACACAAACAGACACTTAAACAAACACACAAAGAAGGTACAAAAACACGGAAGTTCTGACACAGCATGTCATTTATAAGAACATCGCAAAATTAGTAAAATATACTTTAACATTTATAAAACAAAATGCATGAAAGTTTTAGAAATGACATGGAATTTATATAAAAAGCATTCAATTTATATTAAAAATGGAATTTATATAAATGGTATGAAATCTACATATTATTAAATTTATAACAAAAAGCCGTGGAATTTATGAAAAACATGGAGTTTATAAAAACAGCGTAGACATTTTTAAAAAATTGTTAAAAACTCATCTCTTTAAACGTGGTTATTCACTGTAATTTCTTTTTTTAGTGTAACGTATTGTTTCATTTGATATGAGTCAGATTTCTATTTATTCTGATATTGTTTAAGTTTTGTCATAGCCAATGCATGCATGTTGTATGTTGTAGGCCTTAGAGCAAATTTCTGAAAAGCTGACAGAAAAGCTGACAGAGACAGTAGTGATGAACAATGTATTTCCCCTTGCTGGAGGCTTTTTCTCTGTAATACTTATGTTTATTTTTTCTAGTTTTTCACGCTTTTCTTAAATGGAGCTACACCGGCTCTTTTTTAAGTATTACTGCTATCACTTTTTGAGATGTTTTATTATTCCATGCTAGACATTAAATTTGCTGATTAAACAGCGATACTTGCACGTCATGTACAAGTTTGGAAAGATCTGAGATCAAATCACGTCATTTCAAGAGAGAATAAAAGCATACAAACACACAAACAGACACTTAAGAAACACACAGAGAAGGTAGAAAAACACGGAAGTTCTGACACAGTATGGCCTTTATAAGAACACAGCAAAATTAGTAAAATAAACCTTAACATTTATAAAACAAAATGCATGAAAGTTTTAGAAATGACATGGAATTTATATAAAAAGCACTAAATTTATATTGAAAATGGAATTTATATAAATAGTATGAAATCTATATATTATTAAATTTATAACAAAAAGCCGTGGAATTTATGAAAAACATGGAGTTTATAAAAACAGCGTAGACATTTTTAAAAAATTGTTAAAAACTCATCTCTTTAAACGTGGTTATTCACTGTAATTTCTTTTTTTAGTGTAATCTATTGTTTCATTTGTAATTAGTCAGATTTCTTTTTATTCTGATATTGTTTAAGTTTTGTCATAGCCAATGCATGCATGTTGTATGTTGTAGGCCTTAGAGCAAATTTCTGAAACGCTGACAGAAAAGCTGACAGAAAGGCTGACAGAAAAGCTGACAGAGACAGTAGTGATGAACAATGTATTTCCCCTTGCTGGAGGCTTTTTCTCTGTAATACTTATGTTTATTTTTTCTAGTTTTTCACGCTTTTCTTAAATGGAGCTACACCGGCTCTTTTTTAAGTATTACTGCTATCACTTTTTGAGATGTTTTATTATTCCATGCTAGACATTAAATTTGCTGATTAAACAGCGATACTTGCACGTCATGTACTAGTTTGGAAAGATCTGAGATCAAATCACGTCATTTCAAGAGAGAATAAAAGCATACAAACACACAAACAGACACTTAAACAAACACACAAAGAAGGTAGAAAAACACGGAAGTTCTGACACAGCATGTAATTTATAAGAACATCGCAAAACTGGTAAAATAAACCTTAACATTTATAAAACAAAATGCATGAAAATTTTAGAAATGACATGGAATTTATATAAAAAAGCATGAATTAAAAAACCATGGAACTTACATAAATGGCATGGTACAATGCACTACTTTGTTGCTTAAGCGCTTAATCCAAATATTTGTGAATTTAGTACGATTCACATGTTTTTTTTAACACTTTGTTTTTATTTCCTTCAAGAGTAACTTGCTAGTACAGTAGTATACATTGTACAACAAGCCGCAAAAGTGTTGTTTTTAATTTTTTGGTTTCTCTGCACTTTATAATGCAACATGCTTTCAATTGTCAGTGCATGTTTTAAATATTTTAAGAAAGGGTAGAAATAAACCTCTTCATTGGCGTTATTACATTATGAATATATAACTTGGCTTGAAGGAGAAGATAATCAAGAATAAATCTACAAGTTCTATTGTTTCCTTTTCTAGCAACCCTAGTATTTTTATTCTAGTATTTAAGATAATGACAATTGTTCTCTAAAAAAGTTTTATTCAGTCATTTTTCGCGGATTGCCCAAAAAACGTTTAAACTATAGCATGTCGCAAAAGTGTGAATTAAACCTCGTGTTACATTTCATTGTCTGCAGGTAGTGCAGCCGACAGAGCATACATACAGACACAGTACAAAGCTGCTGACAGAAAAGCTGACAGAAAAGCTGACAGAAAAGCTGACAGAAAAGCTGACAGAAAAGCTGACAGAAAAGCTGACAGAAAAGCTGACAGAAAAGCTGACAGAAAAGCTGACAGAAAAGCTGACAGAAAAGCTGACAGAAAAGCTGACAGAAAAGCTGACAGAAAAGCTGACAGAAAAGCTGACAGAAAAGCTGACAGAAAAGCTGACAGAAAAGCTGACAGAAAAGCTGACAGAAAAGCTGACAGAAAAGCTGACAGAAAAGCTGACAGATACAGTAGTGATGAACAATGTATTTCCCCTTGCTGGAGGCTTTTTCTCTGTAATACTTATGTTTATTTTTTCTAGTTTTTCACGCTTTTCTTAAATGGAGCTACACCGGCTCTTTTTTAAGTATTACTGCTGTCACTTTTTGAGATGTTTTATTATTCCATGCTAGACATTAAATTTGCTGATTAAACAGCGATACTTGCACGTCATGTACTAGTTTGGAAAGATCTGAGATCAAATCACGTCATTTCAAGAGAGAATAAAAGCATACAAACACACAAACAGACACTTAAACAAACACACAAAGAAGGTACAAAAACACGGAAGTTCTGACACAGCATGTAATTTTTAAGAACATCGCTAAATTAGTAAAATAAACCTTAACATTTATAAAACAAAATGCATGAAAGTTTTAGAAATGACATGGAATTTACATGAAAAGCATTAAATTTCTATTAAAAATGGAATTTATATCAATAGTATGAAATCTGCATATTATTAAATTTATAACAAAAAGCCGTGGAATTTATGAAAAACATGGAGTTTATAAAAGCAGCGCAGACATTTTTAAAAAAATTGTTAAAAACTCATCTCTTTAAACGTGGTTATTCACTGTAATTTCTTTTTCTAGTGTAACGCATTGTTTCATTTGAAATTAGTCAGATTTCTATTTATTCTGATATTGTTTAAGTTTTGTCATAGCCAATGCATGCATGTTGTATGTTGTAGGCCTTAGAGCAAATTTCTGAAACGCTGACAGAAAAGCTGACAGAAAAGCTGACAGAAAAGCTGACAGAAAAGCTGACAGAGACAGTAGTGATGAACAATGTATTTCCCCTTGCTGGAGGCTTTTTCTCTGTAATACTTATGTTTATTTTTTCTAGTTTTTCACGCTTTTCTTAAATGGAGCTACACCGGCTCTTTTTTAAGTATTACTGCTATCACTTTTTGAGATGTTTTATTATTCCATGCTAGACATTAAATTTGCTGATTAAACAGCGATACTTGCACGTCATGTACTAGTTTGGAAAGATCTGAGATCAAATCACGTCATTTCAAGAGAGAATAAAAGCATACAAACACACAAACAGACACTTAAACAAACACACAAAGAAGGTAGAAAAACACGGAAGTTCTGACACAGCATGTAATTTATAAGAACATCGCAAAACTGGTAAAATAAACCTTAACATTTATAAAACAAAATGCATGAAAATTTTAGAAATGACATGGAATTTATATAAAAAAGCATGAATTAAAAAACCATGGAACTTACATAAATGGCATGGTACAATGCACTACTTTGTTGCTTAAGCGCTTAATCCAAATATTTGTGAATTTAGTACGATTCACATGTTTTTTTTAACACTTTGTTTTTATTTCCTTCAAGAGTAACTTGCTAGTACAGTAGTATACATTGTACAACAAGCCGCAAAAGTGTTGTTTTTAATTTTTTGGTTTCTCTGCACTTTATAATGCAACATGCTTTCAATTGTCAGTGCATGTTTTAAATATTTTAAGAAAGGGTAGAAATAAACCTCTTCATTGGCGTTATTACATTATGAATATATAACTTGGCTTGAAGGAGAAGATAATCAAGAATAAATCTACAAGTTCTATTGTTTCCTTTTCTAGCAACCCTAGTATTTTTATTCTAGTATTTAAGATAATGACAATTGTTCTCTAAAAAAGTTTTATTCAGTCATTTTTCGCGGATTGCCCAAAAACCGTTTAAACTATAGCATGTCGCAAAAGTGTGAATTAAACCTCGTGTTACATTTCATTGTCTGCAGGTAGTGCAGCCGACAGAGCATACATACAGACACAGTACAAAGCTGCTGACAGAAAAGCTGACAGAAAAGCTGACAGAAAAGCTGACAGAAAAGCTGACAGAAAAGCTGACAGAAAAGCTGACAGAAAAGCTGACAGAAAAGCTGACAGAAAAGCTGACAGAAAAGCTGACAGAAAAGCTGACAGAAAAGCTGACAGAAAAGCTGACAGAAAAGCTGACAGAAAAGCTGACAGAAAAGCTGACAGAAAAGCTGACAGAAAAGCTGACAGAAAAGCTGACAGAAAAGCTGACAGAAAAGCTGACAGAAAAGCTGACAGATACAGTAGTGATGAACAATGTATTTCCCCTTGCTGGAGGCTTTTTCTCTGTAATACTTATGTTTATTTTTTCTAGTTTTTCACGCTTTTCTTAAATGGAGCTACACCGGCTCTTTTTAAGTATTACTGCTGTCACTTTTTGAGATGTTTTATTATTCCATGCTAGACATTAAATTTGCTGATTAAACAGCGATACTTGCACGTCATGTACTAGTTTGGAAAGATCTGAGATCAAATCACGTCATTTCAAGAGAGAATAAAAGCATACAAACACACAAACAGACACTTAAACAAACACACAAAGAAGGTAGAAAAACACGAAAGTTCTGACACAGCATGTAATTTATAAGAACATCGCAAAATTAGTAAAATAAACCTTAACATTTATAAAACAAAATGCATGAAAGTTTTAGAAATGACATGGAATTTATATGAAAAGCATTAAATTTATATTAAAAATGGAATTTATATAAATAGTATGAAATCTGCATATTATTAAATTTATAACAAAAAGCCCTGGAATTTATGAAAAACATGGAGTTTATAAAAGCAGCGCAGACATTTTTAAAAAAATTGTTAAAAACTCATCTCTTTAAACGTGGTTATTCACTGTAATTTCTTTTTTAGTGTAACGCATTGTTTCATTTGAAATTAGTCAGATTTCTATTTATTCTGATATTGTTTAAGTTTTGTCATAGCCAATGCATGCATGTTGTATGTTGTAGGCTTTAGAGCAAATTTCTGAAAAGCTGACAGAAAAGCTGACAGAAAAGCTGACAGAGACAGTAGTGATGAACAACGTATTTCCCCTTGCTTGAGGCTTTTTCTCTGTAATACTTATGTTTATTTTTTCTAGTTTTTCACGCTTTTCTTAAATGGAGCTACACCGGCTCTTTTTTAAGTATTACTGCTGTCACTTTTTGAGATGTTTTATTATTCCATGCTAGACATTAAATTTGCTGATTAAATAGCGATACTTGCACGTCATGTACTAGTTTGGAAAGATCTGAGATCAAATCACGTCATTTCAAGAGAGAATAAAAGCATACAAACACACAAACAGACACTTAAACAAACACACAAAGAAGGTAGAAAAACACGAAAGTTCTGACACAGCATGTAATTTATAAGAACATCGCAAAATTAGTAAAATAAACCTTAACATTTATAAAACAAAATGCATGAAAGTTTTAGAAATGACATGGAATTTATATGAAAAGCATTAAATTTATATTAAAAATGGAATTTATATAAATAGTATGAAATCTGCATATTATTAAATTTATAACAAAAAGCCCTGGAATTTATGAAAAACATGGAGTTTATAAAAGCAGCGCAGACATTTTTAAAAAAATTGTTAAAAACTCATCTCTTTAAACGTGGTTATTCACTGTAATTTCTTTTTTAGTGTAACGCATTGTTTCATTTGAAATTAGTCAGATTTCTATTTATTCTGATATTGTTTAAGTTTTGTCATAGCCAATGCATGCATGTTGTATGTTGTAGGCTTTAGAGCAAATTTCTGAAAAGCTGACAGAAAAGCTGACAGAAAAGCTGACAGAAAAGCTGACAGAGACAGTAGTGATGAACAATGTATTTCCCCTTGCTGGAGGCTTTTTCTCTGTAATACTTATGTTTATTTTTTCTAGTTTTTCACGCTTTTCTTAAATGGAGCTACACCGGCTCTTTTTTAAGTATTACTGCTATCACTTTTTGAGATGTTTTATTATTCCATGCTAGACATTAAATTTGCTGATTAAACAGCGATACTTGCACGTCATGTACTAGTTTGGAAAGATCTGAGATCAAATCACGTCTTCCAAGAGAGAATAAAAGCATACAAACACACAAACAGACACTTCAACAAACACACAAAGAAGGTACAAAAACACGGAAGTGCTGACACAGTATGTAATTTATAAGAACATCGCAAAATTAGTAAAATAAACCTTAACATTTATAAAACAAAATGCATGAAAGTTTTAGAAATGACATAGAATTTATATGAAAAGCATTAAATTTATATTAAAAATGGAATTTATATAAATAGTATGAAATCTACATATTATTAAATTTATGACAAAAAGTCCAGGAATTTATGAAAAACATGGAGTTTATAAAAACAGCGTAGACATTTTTAAAAAATTATTAAAAACTCATCTCTTTAAACGTGGTTATTCACTGTAATTTCTTTTTTTAGTGTAACGCATTGTTTCATTTGAAATTAGTCAGATTTCTATTTATTCTGATATTGTTTAAGTTTTGTCATAACCAATGCATGCATGTTGTATGTTGTAGGCTTTAGAGCAAATTTCTGAAAAGCTGACAGAAAACCTGACAGAGACAGTAGTGATGAACAATGTATTTCCCCTTGCTGGAGGCTTTTTCTCTGTAATACTTATGTTTATTTTTTCTAGTTTTTCACGCTTTTCTTAAATGGAGCTACACCGGCTCTTTTTTAAGTATTACTGCTATCACTTTTTGAGATGTTTTATTATTCCATGCTAGACATTAAATTTGCTAATTAAACAGCGATAATTGCACGTCATGTACTAGTTTGGAAAGATCTGAGATCAAATCACGTCATTTCAAGAGAGAATAAAAGCATACAAATACACAAACAGACACTTAAACAAACACACAAAGAAGGTATAAAAACACGGAAGTTCTGACACAGTATGTCATTTATAAGAACATCGCAAAATTAGTAAAGTAAACCTTAACATTTATAAAACAAAATGCATGAAAGTTTTAGAAATGACATAGAATTTATATGAAAAGCATTAAATTTATATTAAAAATGGAATTTATATCAATGGTATAAAATCTACATATCATTAAATTTATAACAAAAAGCCCTGGAATTAATGAAAAACATGGAGTTTATAAAACCAGCGTAGACATTTTTAAAAAATTGTTAAAAACTCATCTCTTTAAACGTGGTTATTCACTGTAATTTCTTTTTTTAGTGTAACGCATTGTTTCATTTGAAATTAGTCAGATTTCTATTTATTCTGATATTGTTTAAGTTTTGTCATAGCCAATGCATGCATGTTGTATGTTGTAGGCCTTAGAGCAAATTTCTGAAACGCTGACAGAAAAGCTGACAGAAAAGCTGACAGAAAAGCTGACAGAGACAGTAGTGATGAACAATGTATTTCCCCTTGCTGGAGGCTTTTTCTCTGTAATACTTATGTTTATTTTTTCTAGTTTTTCACGCTTTTCTTAAATGGAGCTACACCGGCTCTTTTTTAAGTATTACTGCTATCACTTTTTGAGATGTTTTATTATTCCATGCTAGACATTAAATTTGCTGATTAAACAGCGATAATTGCACGTCATGTACTAGTTTGGAAAGATCTGAGATCAAATCACGTCATTTCAAGAGAGAATAAAAGCATACAAACACACAAACAGACACTTAAACAAACACACAAAGAAGGTATAAAAACACGGAAGTTCTGACACAGTATGTCATTTATAAGAACATCGCAAAATTAGTAAAATAAACCTTAACATTTATAAAACAAAATGCATGAAAGTTTTAGAAATGACATGGAATTTATATGAAAAGCATTAAATTTATATTAAAAATGGAATTTATATCAATGGTATAAAATCTACATATCATTAAATTTATAACAAAAAGCCCTGGAATTAATGAAAAACATGGAGTTTATAAAACCAGCGTAGACATTTTTAAAAAATTGTTAAAAACTCATCTCTTTAAACGTGGTTATTCACTGTAATTTCTTTTTTTAGTGTAACGCATTGTTTCATTTGAAATTAGTCAGATTTCTATTTATTCTGATATTGTTTAAGTTTTGTCATAGCCAATGCATGCATGTTGTATGTTGTAGGCCTTAGAGCAAATTTCTGAAACGCTGACAGAAAAGCTGACAGAAAAGCTGACAGAAAAGCTGACAGAGACAGTAGTGATGAACAATGTATTTCCCCTTGCTGGAGGCTTTTTCTCTGTAATACTTATGTTTATTTTTTCTAGTTTTTCACGCTTTTCTTAAATGGAGCTACACCGGCTCTTTTTTAAGTATTACTGCTATCACTTTTTGAGATGTTTTATTATTCCATGCTAGACATTAAATTTGCTGATTAAACAGCGATAATTGCACGTCATGTACTAGTTTGGAAAGATCTGAGATCAAATCACGTCATTTCAAGAGAGAATAAAAGCATACAAACACACAAACAGACACTTAAGAAAACACACAAAGAAGGTAGAAAAACACGGAAGTGCTGACACAGTATGTAATTTATAAGAACATCGCAAAATTAGTAAAATAAACCTTAACATTTATAAAACAAAATGCATGAAAGTTTTAGAAATGACATGGAATTTATATGAAAAGCATTAAATTTATATTAAAAATGGAATTTATATCAATAGTATAAAATCTACATATCATTAAATTTATAACAAAAAGCCCTGGAATTTATGAAAAACATGGAGTTATAAAACCAGCGTAGACATTTTTAAAAAATTGTTAAAAACTCATCTCTTTAAACGTGGTTATTCACTGTAATTTCTTTTTTAGTGTAACGCATTGTTTCATTTGAAATTAGTCAGATTTCTATTTATTCTGATATTGTTTAAGTTTTGTCATAGCCAATGCATGCATGTTGTATGTTGTAGGCCTTAGAGCAAATTTCTGAAACGCTGACAGAAAAGCTGACAGAAAAGCTGACAGAAAAGCTGACAGAGACAGTAGTGATGAACAATGTATTTCCCCTTGCTGGAGGCTTTTTCTCTGTAATACTTATGTTTATTTTTTCTAGTTTTTCACGCTTTTCTTAAATGGAGCTACACCGGCTCTTTTTTAAGTATTACTGCTATCACTTTTTGAGATGTTTTATTATTCCATGCTAGACATTAAATTTGCTGATTAAACAGCGATACTTGCACGTCATGTACTAGTTTGGAAAGATCTGAGATCAAATCACGTCATTTCAAGAGAGAATAAAAGCATACAAACACACAAACAGACACTTAAAAAAACACACAAAGAAGGTAGAAAGACACGGAAGTGCTGACACAGTATGTAATTTATAAGAACATCGCAAAATTAGTAAAATAAACCTTAACTTTTATAAAACAAAATGCATGAAAGTTTTAGAAATGACATGGAATTTATATAAAAAGCATTAAATTTATATTAAAAATGGAACTTATATAAATAGTATGAAATCTACATATTATTAAATTTATAACAAAAAGCCCTGGAATTTATGAAAAACATGGAGTTTATAAAATCAGCGTAGACATTTTTAACAAACGGTTAAAAACTCATCTCTTTAAACGTGGTTATTCACTGTAATTTCTTTTTTTAGTGTAACGTATTGTTTCATTTGATATTAGTCAGATTTCTATTTATTCTGATATTGTTTAAGTTTTGTCATAGCCAATGCATGCATGTTGTATGTTGTAGCCCTTAGAGCGAATTTCTGAAAAGCTGACAGAAAAGCTGACAGAGACAGTAGTAATGAACAATGTATTTCCCCTTGCTGGAGGCTTTTTCTCTGTAATACTTTTGTTTATTTTTTCTAGTTTTTCACGCTTTTCTTAAATGGAGCTACACCGGCTCTTTTTTAAGTATTACTGCTATCACTTTTTGAGATGTTTTATTATTCCATGCTAGACATTAAATTTGCTGATTAAACAGCGATACTTGCACGTCATGTACTAGTTTGGAAAGATCTGAGATCAAATCACGTCATTTCAAGAGAGAATAAAAGCATACAAACACACAAACAGACACTTAAACAAACACACAAAGAAGGTAGAAAAACACGGAAGTTCTGACACAGCATGTAATTTATAAGAACATCGCAAAATTAGTAAAATAAACCTTAACATTTATAAAACAAAATGCATGAAAGTTTTAGAAATGACATGGAATTTATATAAAAAGCATTAAATTTATATTAAAAATGGAATTTATATAAATAGTATGAAATCTACATATTATTAAATTTATAACAAAAAGCCCTGGAATTTATAAAAAACATGGAGTTTATAAAAACAGCGAAGACATTTTTAAAAAAATTGTTAAAAACTCATCTCTTTAAACGTGGTTATTCACTTTTTTTAGTGTAACGTATTGTTTTATTTGATATTAGTCAGATTTCTATTTATTCTGATATTGTTTAAGTTTTATCATAGCCAATGCATGCATGTTGTATGTTGTAGCCCTTAGAGCAAATTTCTGAAAAGCTGACAGAAAAGCTGACAGAAAAGCTGACAGAAAAGCTGACAGAGACAGTGGTGATGAACAATGTATTTCCCCTTGCTGGAGGCTTTTTCTCTGTAATACTTATGTTTATTTTTTCTAGTTTTTCACGCCTTTCTTAAATGGAGCTACACCGGCTCTTTTTTAAGTATTACTGCTATCACTTTTTGAGATGTTTTATTATTCCATGCTAGACATTAAATTTGCTGATTAAACAGCGATACTTGCACGTCATGTACTAGTTTGGAAAGATCTGAGATCAAATTACGTCATTTCAAGAGAGAATAAAAGTATACAAACAAACAAACAGACACTTAAACAAACACACAAAGAAGGTAGAAAAACACGGAAGTTCTGACACAGCATGTAATTTATAAGAACATCGCAAAATTAGTAAAATAAACCTTAACATTTATAAAACAAAATGCATGAAAGTTTTAGAAATGACATGGAATTTATATAAAAAGCATTAAATTTATATTAAAAATGGAATTTATATAAATAGTATGAAATCTACATATTATTAAATTTATAACAAAAAGCCCTGGAATTTATGAAAAACATGGAGTTTATAAAATCAGCGTAGACATTTTTAAAAAATTGTTAAAAACTCATCTCTTTAAACGTGGTTATTCACTGTAATTTCTTTTTTTAGTGTAACGTGTTGTTTCATTTGATATTAGTCAGATTTCTATTTATTCTGATATTGTTTAAGTTTTGTCATAGCCAATGCATGCACGTTGTATGTTGTAGCCCTTGGAGCAAATATCTGAAAAGCTGACAGAAAAGCTGACAGAAAAGCTGACAGAAAAGCCGACAGAGACAGTAGTGATGAACAATGTATTTCCCCTTGCTGGAGGCTTTTTCTCTGTAATACTTATGTTTATTTTTTCTAGTTTTTCACGCTTTTCTTAAATGGAGCTGCACCGGCTCTTTTTTAAGTATTACTGCTATCACTTTTTGAGATGTTTTATTATTCCATGCTAGACATTAAATTTGCTGATTAAACAGCGATACTTGCACGTCATCTACTAGTTTGGAAAGATCTGAGATCAAATTACGTCATTTCAAGAGAGAATAAAAGCATACAAACAAACAAACAGACACTTAAACAAACACACAAAGAAGGTAGAAAAACACGGAAGTTCTGACACAGCATGTAATTTATAAGAACATCGCAAAATTAGTAAAATAAACCTTAACATTTATAAAACAAAATGCATGAAAGTTTTAGAAATGACATGGAATTTATATAAAAAGCATTAAATTTATATTAAAAATTGAATTTATATAAATAGTATGAAATCTACATATTATTAAATTTATAACAAAAAGCCCTGGAATTTGTGAAAAACATGGAGTTTATAAAATCAGCGTAGACATTTTTAAAAAATTGTTAAAAACTCATCTCTTTAAACGTGGTTATTCACTATAATTTCTTTTTTTAGTGTAACGTGTTGTTTCATTTTATATTAGTCAGATTTCTATTTATTCTGATATTGTTTAAGTTTTGTCATAGCCAATGCATGCACGTTGTATGTTGTAGCCCTTAGAGCAAATTTCTGAAAAGCTGACAGAAAAGCTGACAGAAAAGCTGACAGAGACAGTAGTGATGAACAATGTATTTCCCCTTGCTGGAGGCTTTTTCTCTGTAATACTTATGTTTAATTTTTTCTAGTTTTTCACGCTTTTCTTAAATGGAGCTACACCGGCTCTTTTTTAAGTATTACTGCTATCACTTTTTGAGATGTTTTATTATTCCATGCTAGACATTAAATTTGCTGATTAAACAGCGATACTTGCACGTCATGTACTAGTTTGGAAAGATCTGAGATCAAATTACGTCATTTCAAAAGAGAATAAAAGTATACAAACAAACAAACAGACACTTAAACAAACACACAAAGAAGGTAGAAAAACACGGAAGTTCTGACACAGCATGTAATTTATAAGAACATCGCAAAATTAGTAAAATAAACCTTAACTTTATAAAACAAAATGCATGAAAGTTTTAGAAATGACATGGAATTTATATAAAAAGCATTAAATTTATATTAAAAATGGAATTTATATAAATAGTATGAAATCTACATATTATTAAATTTATAACAAAAAGCCCTGGAATTTATGAAAATCATGGAGTTTATAAAATCAGCGTAGACATTTTTAAAAAATTGTTAAAAACTCATCTCTTTAAACGTGGTTATTCACTGTAATTTCTTTTTTTAGTGTAACGTGTTGTTTCATTTGATATTAGTCAGATTTCTATTTATTCTGATATTGTTTAAGTTTTGTCATAGCCAATGCATGCACGTTGTATGTTGTAGCCCTTGGAGCAAATATCTGAAAAGCTGACAGAAAAGCTGACAGAAAAGCTGACAGAAAAGCTGACAGAGACAGTAGTGATGAACAATGTATTTCCCCTTGCTGGAGGCTTTTTCTCTGTAATACTTATGTTTATTTTTTCTAGTTTTTCACGCTTTTCTTAAATGGAGCTGCACCGGCTCTTTTTTAAGTATTACTGCTATCACTTTTTGAGATGTTTTATTATTCCATGCTAGACATTAAATTTGCTGATTAAACAGCGATACTTGCACGTCATCTACTAGTTTGGAAAGATCTGAGATCAAATTACGTCATTTCAAGAGAGAATAAAAGCATACAAACAAACAAACAGACACTTAAACAAACACACAAAGAAGGTAGAAAAACACGGAAGTTCTGACACAGCATGTAATTTATAAGAACATCGCAAAATTAGTAAAATAAACCTTAACATTTATAAAACAAAATGCATGAAAGTTTTAGAAATGACATGGAATTTATATAAAAAGCATTAAATTTATATTAAAAATTGAATTTATATAAATAGTATGAAATCTACATATTATTAAATTTATAACAAAAAGCCCTGGAATTTGTGAAAAACATGGAGTTTATAAAATCAGCGTAGACATTTTTAAAAAATTGTTAAAAACTCATCTCTTTAAACGTGGTTATTCACTATAATTTCTTTTTTTAGTGTAACGTGTTGTTTCATTTGATATTAGTCAGATTTCTATTTATTCTGATATTGTTTAAGTTTTGTCATAGCCAATGCATGCACGTTGTATGTTGTAGCCCTTAGAGCAAATTTCTGAAAAGCTGACAGAAAAGCTGACAGAAAAGCTGACAGAGACAGTAGTGATGAACAATGTATTTCCCCTTGCTGGAGGCTTTTTCTCTGTAATACTTATGTTTAATTTTTTCTAGTTTTTCACGCTTTTCTTAAATGGAGCTACACCGGCTCTTTTTTAAGTATTACTGCTATCACTTTTTGAGATGTTTTATTATTCCATGCTAGACATTAAATTTGCTGATTAAACAGCGATACTTGCACGTCATGTACTAGTTTGGAAAGATCTGAGATCAAATCACGTCATTTCAAGAGAGACTAAAAGCATACAAACACACAAACAGACACTTAAAAAACACACAAAGGAGGTACAAAAACACGGAAGTTCTGACACAGCATGTAATTTATAAGAACATCGCAAAATTAGTAAAATAAACCTTAACATTTATAAAACAAAATGCATGAAAGTTTTAGAAATGACATGGAATTTATATAAAAAGCATTAAATTTATATTAAAAATGGAATTTATATAAATAGTATGAAATCTACATACCGGGAGTTTCCGAAAAGAAGCTCCCCCATATAAAAGCCCCGGAGCTCTTATAAGGAAACTGTTTCCCAATAGAAGCCCCGGGGCTTCTATTTGGAGTTAAAAGAAAGACCTGAAAAAATCGTTTCCTAATAAAAGCCCCCCTCCTTCCCTGCAAGTCTTTTTAAAACTCGTGTTTACGCGTAATGCAGACACGGTGCACTTAATCCTTTGATATGAGGCAGCCCCTAGACATGTACGTTCTGCATCGTTGCTTAATCCTATGCATTGCACAAGGCGAATACACACCCCCTCCCCACTGCCACCTTTACTCCGTAGTATTACTGGAAATATAACCGGCTGAGTCCTGTAACGGACGGCGTGATGTTGCCCCTCCTTCCCTGCAAGCCTTTTTGAACTTATGTTTACTAGCAATGCACGGTGCACTTAATCCTTTGATGTGAGGCAAACCCCTAGACATGTTCTGCGTCGTTGCTTAATCCTGTGCTTCCTACAAGGCAACCGCCCTCCCCCCACTTTACCAGACTTTTTTAGTTACTGTTGTTTTTGTTTGTTTTGTTATTTTTTGTGCCGAAATCCTCAGCATGAAGCGCTTTAATAAAAGACTGATGGTAAATTGTCTTTTTTCAATAAGAACTTATCGACAACCCCCCCCCCCCTATCTAAAAAAAATAGAAGCCCCGGGGCTCTAATTAGGAAACTGTTTCCTGATAGAAGCCCCGGGGCTTCTATTTGGTTTCTAAATGAGCGCCTGAAATTGGCCAGTTTCCAAATAGAAGCCCTGGGCTTTATTTCGGAAACCCCCGGTATTATTAAATTTATAACAAAAAGCCCTGGAATTTATGAAAAACATGGAGTTTATAAAAACAGCGTAGACATTTTTAAAAATTGTTAAAAACTCATCTCTTTAAACGTGGTTATTCACTGTAATTTCTTTTTTTAGTGTAACGCATTGTTTCATTTGAAAGTAGTCAGATTTCTATTTATTCTGATATTGTTTAAGTTTTGTCATAGCCAATGCATGCATGTTGTATGTTGTAGTCCTTAGAGCAAATTTCTGAAAAGCTGACAGAAAAGCTGACAGAAAAGCTGACAGAGACAGTAGTGATGAACAATGTATTTCCCCTTGCTGGAGGCCTTTTCTCTGTAATACTTATGTTTATTTTTTCTAGTTTTTCACGCTTTTCTTAAATGGAGCTACACCGGCTCTTTTTTAAGTATTACTGCTATCACTTTTTGAGATGTTTTATTATTCCATGCTAGACATTAAATTTGCTGATTAAACAGCGATACTTGCACGTCATGTACTAGTTTGGAAAGATCTGAGATCAAATTACGTCATTTCAAGAGAGAATAAAAGCATACAAACAAACAAACAGACACTTAAACAAACACACAAAGAAGGTACGAAAACACGGAAGTTCTGACACAGCATGTAATTTATAAGAACATCGCAAAATTAGTAAATAAACCTTAACATTTATAAAACGAAATGCATGAAAGTTTTAGAAATGATATGGAATTTATATAAAAAGCATTAAATTTATATTAAAAATAGAATTTATATAAATAGTATGAAATCTACATATTATTAAATTTATAACAAAAAGCCCTGGAATTTCTGAAAAACATGGAGTTTATAAAAACAGCGTAGACATTTTTAAAAAATTGTTAAAAACTCATCTCTTTAAACGTGGTTATTCACTGTAGTTTCTTTTTTTTAGTGTAATGTATTGTTTCATTTGATATTAGTCAGATTTCTATTTATTCTGATATTGTTTAAGTTTTGTCATAGCCAATGCATGCATGTTGTATGTTGTAGCCCTTGGAGCAAATTTCTGAAAAGCTGACAGAAAAGCTGACAGAGACAGTAGTGATGAACAATGTAT
>OX457033.1:8483001-8485501 GCA_949752745.1 Protula sp. h YS-2021 | reverse complement strand
TTTCCTTCAAGAGTAAGTTGCTAGTACAGTAGTATACATTGTACAACAAGCCGCAAAAGTGTTGTTTTTAATTTTTTGGTTTCTCTGCACCTTATGATACAACCTCTTTTCAATTGTTAGTGCATGTTTTAAATATTTTAAGAAAGGGTAGAAATAAACCTCTTCATTGGCGTTATTACATTTATGAATATATAACTTGGCTTGAAGGAGAAGATAATCAAGAATAAATCTACAAGTTCTATTGTTTCCTTTTCTAGCAACCCTAGTATTTTATTCTAGTATTTAAGATAATGACAGTTGTTCTCTGAAAACGTTTTATTCAGTCATTTTTCGCGGATTGCCCAAAAAAGGTTTAAACTATAGCATGTCGCAAAAGTGTGAATTAAACCTCGTGTTACATTTCATTGTCTGCAGGTAGTGCAGCCGACAGAGCATACATACAGACACAGTACAAAGCTGACAGAAAAGCAGAAAAGGGCGTTATGAATGTTGCAATAATAATAATAATAATAATAATAATAAGAAGAAGAAGAAGAAGAAGAAGAAGAAGAAGAAGAAGAAGAAAAATGGCATGAAATGTATGTAAAAAGCATGAATTAAAAAACCATGGAACTTACATAAATGGCATGGTACAATACACTGCTTTGTTACTTAAGCGCTTAATCCAAATATTTGTGAATTTAGTACGATTCACATGTTTTTTTAACACTTTGTTTTTATTTCCTTCAAGAGTAAGTTGCTTGTACAGTAGTATACATTGTACAACAAGCCGCAAAAGTGTTGTTTTTAATTTTTTGGTTTCTCTGCACCTTATGATACAACCTCTTTTCAATTGTTAGTGCATGTTTCAAATATTTTAAGAAAGGGTAGAAATAAACCTCTTCATTGGCGTTATTACATTTATGAATATATAACTTGGCTTGAAGGAGAAGATAATCAAGAATAAATCTACAAGTTCTATTGTTTCCTTTTCTAGCAACCCTAGTATTTTATTATAGTATTTAAGATAATGACAGTTGTTCTCTGAAAACGTTTTATTCAGTCATTTATCGCGGATTGCCCAAAAAAGGTTTAAACTATAGCATGTCGCAAAAGTGTGAATTAAACCTCGTGTTACATTTCATTGTCTGCAGGTAGTGCAGCCGACAGAGCATACATACAGACACAGTACAAAGCTGATAGAAAAGCTGACAGAAAAGCAGAAAGGGCGTTATGAATGTTGCAATAATAATAATAATAAGAAGAAGAAGAAGAAGAGAAATGGCATGAAAGGTATGTAAAAAGCATGAATTAAAAAACCATGGAACTTACATAAATGGCATGGTACAATACACCGCTTTGTTACTTAAGCGCTTAATCCAAATATTTGTGAATTTAGTACGATTCACATGTTTTTCTTCAACACTTTGTTTTTATTTCCTTCAAGAGTAAGTTGCTAGTACAGTAGTATACATTGTACAACAAGCCGCAAAAGTGTTGTTTTTAATTTTTTGGTTTCTCTGCACCTTATGATACAACATCTTTTCAATTGTTAGTGCATGTTTTAAATATTTTAAGAAAGGGTAGAAATAAACCTCTTCATTGGCGTTATTACATTTATGAATATATAACTTGGCTTGAAGGAGAAGATAATCAAGAATAAATCTACAAGTTCTATTGTTTCCTTTTCTAGCAACCCTAGTGTTTTATTCTAGTATTTAATATAATGACAGTTGTTCTCTGAAAACGTTTTATTCAGTCATTTTTCGTGGATTGCCCAAAAAAGGTTTAAACTAAAGCATGTCGCAAAAGTGTGAATTAAACCTCGTGTTACATTTCATTGTCTGCAGGTAGTGCAGCCGACAGAGCATACATACAGACACAGTACAAAGCTGACAGAAAAGCTGACAGAAAAGCAGAAAAGGGCGTTATGAATGTTGCAATAATAATAATAATAATAATAATAATAATAATAATAATAAGAAGAAGAAGAAGAAGAAGAAGAAGAAGAAGAAGAAGAAGAAAAATGGCATGAAATGTATGTAAAAAGCGTGAATTAAAAAACCATGGAACTTACATAAATGGCATGGAACAATACACTGCTTTGTTACTTAAGCGCTTAATCCAAATATTTGTGAATTTAGTACGATTCACATGTTTTCTTAACACTGTTTTTATTTCCTTCAAGAGTAAGTTGCTAATACAGTAGTATACATTGTACAACAAGCCACAAAAGTGTTGTTTTTAATTTTTTGGTTTCTCTGCACCTTATGATACAACATCTTTTCAATTGTTAGTGCATGTTTTAAATATTTTAAGAAAGGGTAGAAATAAACCTCTTCATTGGCGTTATTACATTTATGAATATATAACTTGGCTTGAAGGAGAAGATAATCAAGAATAAATCTACAAGTTCTATTGTTTCCTTTTCAAGCAACCCTAGTATTTTATTCTAGTATTTAAGATAATGACAGTTGTTCTCTGAAAACGTTTTATTCAGTCATTTTTCGCGGATTGCCCA
>OX457033.1:8353001-8478001 GCA_949752745.1 Protula sp. h YS-2021 | reverse complement strand
TGTCTGCAGGTAGTGCAGCCGACAGAGCGTACATACAGACACAGTACAAAGCTGACAGAAAAGCTGACAGAAAAGCAGAAAAGGGCGTTATGAATGTTGAAATAATAATAATAATAATAATAATAATAATAAGAAGAAGAAGAAGAAGAAGAAGAAGAAGAAGAGAAATGGCATGAAATGTATGTAAAAAGCATGAATTAAAAAACCATTGAACTTACATAAATGGCATGGTACAATACACTGCTTTGTTACTTAAGCGCTTAATCCAAATACTTGCGAAAAGCTGACAGAAAAGCTGACAGAAAAGCTGACAGAAAAGGGCGCTATGAATGTTGCAATAATAATAATAATAATAATAATAATAATAATAATAAGAAGAAGAAGAAGAAGAAGAAGAAGAAGAAGAAGAAGAAGAAGAAGAAGGAGAGAAATGGTATGAAATGTATGCAAAAAGTGTGAATGAAAAAAGCCATGGAACTTACATAAATGGCATGGTACAATACACTGCTTTGTTACTTAAGCGCTTAATCCAAATATTTGTGAATTTAGTACGATTCACATGTTTTTTTAACACTTTGTTTTTATTACTTTCAAGAGTAAGTTGCTAGTACAGTAGTATACATTGTACAACAATCCGCAAAGTGTTGTTTTTAATTTTTTGGTTTCTCTGCACCTTATGATACAACATCTTTTCAATTGTTAGTGCATGTTTTAAATATTTTAAGAAAGGGTAGAAATAAACCTCTTCATTGGCGTTATTACATTTATGAACATATAACTTGGCTTGAAGGAGAAGATAATAAAGAATAAATCTACAAGTTCTATTGTTTCCTTTTCTAGCTACCCTAGTATTTTTATTCTAGTATTTAAGATAATGACACTTGTTCTCCGAAAACCTTTTATTCAGTCATTTTTCGCGGATTGCCCAAAAAAGGTTTAAACTATAGCATGTCACAAAAGTGTGAATTAAACCTCGTGTTACATTTCATTGTCTGCAGGTAGTGCAGCCGACAGAGCATCCATACAGAAATAGTACAAAGCTGACAGAAAAGCAGAAAAGGGCGTTATGAATGTTGCAATAATAATAATAATAACAATAATAATAATAATAATAGTAATAATAATAATAATAATAATAATAATAATAAGAAGAAGAAGAAGAAGAAGAAGAAGAAGAAGAAGAAGAAGAAGAAAAGGAAGAAGAAGAGAAATAGCATGAAATGTATGTAAAAAGCATGAATTATAAAACCATGGAACTTACATAAATGGCATGGTACAATACACTGCTTTGTTACTTAAGCGCTTAATCGAAATATTTGTGAATTTAGTACGATTTACATGTTTTTTTAACACTTTGTTTTTATTTCCTTCAAGAGTAAGTTGCTAGTACAGTAGTATACATTGTACAACAAGCCGCAAAAGTGTTGTTTTTAATTTTTTGGTTTCTCTGCACCTTATGATACAACATCTTTTCAATTGTTAGTGCATGTTTTAAATATTTTAAGAAAGGGTAGAAATAAACCTCTTCATTGGCGTTATTACATTTATGAATATATAACTTGGCTTGAAGGAGAAAATAATCAAGAATAAATCTACAAGTTCTATTGTTTCCTTTTCTAGCAACCCTAGTATTTTTATTCTAGTATTTAAGATAATGACAGTTGTTCTCTGAAAACGTTTTATTCAGTCATTTTTCTCGGATTGCCCAAAAAAGGTTTAAACTAAAGCATGTCGCAAAAGTGTGAATTAAACCTCGTGTTACATTTCATTGTCTGCAGGTAGTGCAGCCCACAGAGCATACATACAGACACTGTGCAAAGCTGACAGAAAAGCTGACAGAAAAGCTGACAGAAAAGCTGACAGAAAAGCTGACAGAAAAGCTGACAGAGACAGTAGTGATAAACAATGTATTTCCCCTTGCTGGAGGCTTTTTCTCTGTAATACTTATGTTTATTTTTTCTAGTTTTTCACGCTTTTCTTAAATGGAGCTACACCGGCTCTTTTTTAAGTATTACTGCTATCACTTTTTGAGATGTTTTATTATTCCATGCTAGACATTAAATTTGCTGATTAAACAGCGATACTTGCACGTCATGTACTAGTTTGGAAAGATCTGAGATCAAATCACGTCATTTCAAGAGAGACTAAAAGCATACAAACACACAAACAGACACTTAAACAAACACACAAAGAAGGTACGAAAACACGGAAGTTCTGACACAGCATGTAATTTATAAGAACATCGCAAAATTAGTAAAATAAACCTTAACATTTATAAAACAAAATGCATGAAAGTTTTAGAAATGACATGGAATTTATATAAAAAGCATTAAATTTATATTAAAAATGGAATTTATATAAATAGTATGAAATCTACATATTATTAAATTTATAACAAAAAGTCCTGGAATTTATGAAAAACATGGAGTTTATAAAAACAGCGTAGACATTTTTAAAAAATTGTTAAACATTCATCTCTTTAAACGTGGTTATTCACTGTAATTTCTTTTTTTAGTGTAATGAATTGTTTCATTTGATATTAGTCAGATTTCTATTTATTCTGATATTGTTTAAGTTTTGTCATAGCCAATGCATGCATGTTGTATGTTGTAGCCCTTAGAGCAAATTTCTGAATAAGGGCGTTAGAAATGTTGCAATAATAATAATAAGAAGAAGAAGAACAAGAAGAAAAAGAAGAAGAGGAAGAAGAAGAAGAAGAAGAAGAAGAAGAAGAAGGAGAGAAATGGAATGAAATGTATGTAAAAAGCATGAATTAAAAAACCATGGAACTTACATAAATGGCATGGTACAATACACTACTTTGTTATTTAAGCGCTTAATCCAAATATTTGTGAATTTAGTACGATTCACATGTTTTTTTAACACTTTGTTTTTATTTCCTTCAAGATTAAGTTCCTAGTACAGTAGTATACATTGTACAACAAGCCGAGAAAGTGTCGTCTTTAATTTTTTGGTTTCTCTGCACCTTATGATACAACGTCTTTTTAATTGTTAGTGCATGTTTTAAATATTTTAAGAAAGGGTAGAAATAAACCTCTTCATTGGCGTTATTACATTTATGAATATATAACTTGGCTTGAAGGAGAAGATAATCAAGAATAAATCTACAAGTTCTATTGTTTCCTTTTCTAGCAACCCTAGTATTTTTATTCTAGTATTTAAGATAATGACAGTTGTTCTCTAAAAAACTTTTATTCAGTTATTTCTCGCGGATTGCCCAAAAAAGGTTTAAACTATAGCATGTCGCAAAAGTGTGAATTAAACGTCGTGTTACATTTCATTGTCTGCAGGTAGTGCAGCCGACAGAGCATACATACAGACACAGTACAAAGCTGACAGAAAAGCTGATAGAAATGCGGACAGAAAAGCTGAGAGAAAAGCGGACAAAAAAGCGGACAGAAAAGCGACCAGAAAAGCTGACAGAAATGCTGACAAAAATGCGGACAGATAAGCTGACAGAAAAGCTGACAGAAAAGCTGACAGAGAAGCTGGCAGAAAAGCTGACAGAAAAGCTGACAGAAAAGCTGACAGAGACAGTAGTGATGAACAATGTATTTCCCCTTGCTGGAGGCTTTTTCTCTGTAATACTTATGTTTATTTTTTCTAGTTTTTCACGCTTTTCTTAAATGGAGCTACACCGGCTCTTTTTTAAGTATTACTGCTATCACTTTTTGAGATGTTTTATTATTCCATGCTAGACATTAAATTTGCTGATTAAACAGCGATACTTGCACGTCATGTACTAGTTTGGAAAGATCTGAGATCAAATCACGTCATTTCAAGAGAGACTAAAAGCATACAAACACACAAACAGACACTTAAACAAACACACAAAGAAGGTACGAAAACGCGGAAGTTCTGACACAGCATGTAATTTATAAGAACATCGCAAAATTAGTAAAATAAACCTTAACATTTCTAAAACAAAATGCATGAAAGTTTTAGAAATGACATGGAATTTATATAAAAAGCATTAAATTTATATTAAAAATAGAATTTATATAAATAGTATGAAATCTACATATTATTAAATTTATGACAAAAAGTCCTGGAATTTATGTAAAACATGGAGTTTCTAAAAACAGCGTAGACATTTTTCAAAAATTGTTAAAAACTCATCTCTTTAAACGTGGTTATTCACTGTAATTTCTTTTTTTAGTGTAATGTATTGTTTCATTTGATATTAGTCAGATTTCTATTTATTCTGATAATGTTTAAGTTTTATCATAGCCAATGCATGCATGTTGTATGTTGTAGCCCTTATAGCAAATTTCTGAATAAGGGCGATATGAATGTTGCAATAATAATAATAATAACAATAATAATAATAATAATAATCATAATAACAATAATAATAAGAAGAAGGAGAAGACGAAGAAGAAGAAGAAGAAGTAGAAAAGAAGGAGGAGGAAAGAAATGGCAGGAAATGTATGTAAAAAGCATGAATGAAAAAACCATGAAACTTACATAAATGGCATGGTACAATACACTGCTTTGTTACTTAAGCGCTTAATCCAAATATTTGTAAATTTAGTACGATTCACATGTTTTTTTAAGACTTTGTTTTTATTTCGTTCAAGAGCAAGTTGCTAGTACAGTAGAATACGTTGTACAACAAGCCGCAAAAGTGTTGTTTTTAATTTTTGGTTTCTCTGCACTTTTTAATGCAACATGTTTTCAATTGTTAGTGCATGTTTTAAATATTTTAAGAAAGGGTAGAAATAAACCTCTTCATTGGCGTTATTACATTTATGAATATATAACTTGGCTTGAAGGAGAAGATAATCAAGAATAAATCTACCAGTTCTATTGTTTCCTTTTCTAGCAACCCTAGTATTTTAATTCTAGTATTTAAGATAATGACACTTGTTCTCTAAAAAAGTTTTATTCAGTCATTTTTCGCGGATTGCCCAAAAAAGGTCCAAACTATAGCATGTCGCAAAAGTGTGAATTAGACCTCGTGTTACATTTCATTGCCTGCAGGTAGGGCAGCCGACAGAGCATACATGCAGACACAGTACAAAGCTGACAGAAAAGCTGACAGAAAAGCTGACAGAAAAGCTGACAAACAGAAAAGCTGACACAAAAGCTGACAGAAAAGCTGACAGAAAAGCTGACAGAAAAGCTTTTAAAAAATTGTTAAAACCTCATCTCTTTAAACGTGGTTATTCACTGTAATTTCTTTTTTTTAGTGTAATGTATTGTTTCATTTGACATTAGTCAGATTTCTATTTATTCTGATATTGTTTAAGTTTTGTCATAGCCAATGCATGCATGTTGTATGTTGTAGCCCTCAGAGCAAATTTCTGAAAAGCTGACAGAAAAGCTGACAGAAAAGCTGACAGAGACAGTAGTGATGAACAATGTATTTCCCCTTGTTGGAGGCTTTTTCTCTGTAATACTTATGTTTATTTTTTCTAGTTTTTCACGCTTTTCTTAAATGGAGCTACACCGGCTCTTTTTTAAGTATTACTGCTATCACTTTTTGAGATGTTTTATTATTCCATGCTAGACATTAAATTTGCTGATTAAACAGCGATACTTGCACGTCATGTACTAGTTTGGAAAGATCTGAGATCAAATCACGTCATTTCAAGAGAGACTAAAAGCATACAAACACACAAACAGACACTTAAACAAACACACAAAGAAGGTACGAAAACACGGAAGTTCTGACACAGCATGTAATTTATAAGAACATCGCAAAATTAGTAAAATAAACCTTAACATTTATAAAACAAAATGCATGAAAGTTTTAGAAATGACATGGAATTTATATAAAAAGCATTAAATTTATATTAAAAATGGAATTTATATAAATAGTATGAAATCTACATATTATTAAATTTATGACAAAAAGTCCTGGAATTTATGAAAAACATTGAGTTTATAAAAACAGCGTAGACATTTTTCAAAAATTGTTAAAAACTCATCTCTTTAAACGTGGTTATTCACTGTAATTTCTTTTTTTAGTGTAATGTATTGTTTCATTTGATATTAGTCAGATTTCTACTTATTCTGATATTGTTTAAGTGTTGTCATAGCCAATGCATGCATGTTGTATGTTGTAGCCCTTAGAGCAAATTTCTGAATAAGGGCGTTATGAATGTTGCAATAATAATAATAATAACAATAATAATAATAATCATCATAATAATAATAATAAGAAGAAGAAGAAGAAGAAGGAGGAGGAAAGAAATGGCATGAAATGTATGTAAAAAGCATGAATGAGAAAACCATGAAACTTACATAAATGGCATGGTACAATACACTGCTTTGTTACTTAAGCGCTCTATCCAAATATTTGTGAATTTAGTACGATTCACATGTTTTTAACACTTTGTTTTTATTTCGTTCAAGAGTAAGATGCTAGTACAGTAGTATACATTGTACAACAAGCCGCAAAAGTGTTGTTTTTAATTTTTGGTTTCTCTGCACTTTTTAATGCAACATGTTTTCAATTGTTAGTGCATGTTTTAAATATTTTAAGAAAGGTTAGAAATAAACCTCTTCATTGGCGTTATTACATTTATGAATATATAACTTGGCTTGAAGGAGAAGACAATCAAGAATAAATCTACAAGTTCTATTGTTTCCTTTTCTAGCAACCCTAGTATTTTTATTCTAGTATTTAAGATAATGACAGTTGTTCTCTAAAAAACTTTTATTCAGTCATTTTTCGCGGATTGCCCAAAAAAGGTTCAAACTATAGCATGTCGCAAAAGTGTGAATTAGACCTCGTGTTACATTTCATTGTCTGCAGGTAGTGCAGCCGACAGAGCATACATGCAGAAACAGTACAAAGCTGACAGTAAAGCTGACAGAAAAGCTGACAGAAAAGCTAACAAACAGAAAAGCTGACACAAAAGCTGACACAAAACCTGACAGAAAAGCTGACAGAAAAGCTTTTAAAAAATTGTTAAAACCTCATCTCTTTAAGCGTGGTTATTCACTGTAATTTCTTTTTTTTAGTGTAATGTATTGTTTCATTTGACATTAGTCAGATTTCTATTTATTCTGATATTGTTTAAGTTTTGTCATAGCCAATGCATGCATGTTGTATGTTGTAGCCCTCAGAGCAAATTTCTGAAAAGCTGACAGAAAAGCTGACAGAAAAGCTGACAGAGACAGTAGTGATGAACAATGTATTTCCCCTTGTTGGAGGCTTTTTCTCTGTAATACTTATGTTTATTTTTTCTAGTTTTTCACGCTTTTCTTAAATGGAGCTACACCGGCTCTTTTTTAAGTATTACTGCTATCACTTTTTGAGATGTTTTATTATTCCATGCTAGACATTAAATTTGCTGATTAAACAGCGATACTTGCACGTCATGTACTAGTTTGGAAAGATCTGAGATCAAATCACGTCATTTCAAGAGAGAATAAAAGCATACAAACACACAAACAGACACTTAAACAAAGACACAAAGAAGGTACGAAAACACGGAAGTTCTGACACAGCATGTAATTTATAAGAACATCGCAAAATTAGTAAATAAACCTTAACATTTATAAAACAAAATGCATGAAAGTTTTAGAAATGACATGGAATTTATATAAAAAGCATTAAATTTATATTAAAAATGGAATTTATTTAAATAGTATGAAATCTACATATTATTAAATTTATAACAAAAAGTCCTGGAATTTATGAAAAACATGGAGTTTATAAAAACAGCGTAGACATTTTTAAAAAATTGTTAAAAACTCATCTCTTTAAACGTGGTTATTCACTGTAATGTCTTTTTTTAGTGTAATGTATTGTTTCATTTGATATTAGTCAGATTTCTATTTATTCTTATATTGTTTAAGTTTTGTCATAGCCAATGCATGCATGTTGTATGTTGTAGCCCTTAGAGCAAGTTTCTGAATAAGGGCGTTATAAATGTTGCAATAATAATAATAATAACAATAATAATAATAATAATAATCATAATAATATTAATGATAATAATAATAATAATAATAAGAAGAAGAAGAAGAAGAAGAAGAAGAAGAAGAAGAAGAAAAAGAAGAAGGAGGAAAGAAATGGCAGGAAATGTATGTAAAAAGCATGAATTAAAACACCATGAAACTTACATAAATGGCATGGTACAATACACTGCTTTGTTAGTTAAGCGCTTAATCCAAATATTTGTGAATTTAGTACGATTCACATGTTTTTTAACACTTTGTTTTTATTTCCTTCAAGAGTAAGATGCTAGTACAGTAGTATACATTGTACAACAAACCGCAAAAGTGTTGTTTTTAATTTTTGGTTTCTCTGCACTTTTTAATGCAACATCTTTTCAATTGTTAGTGCATGTTTTAAATATTTTAAGAAAGGTTAGAAATAAACCTCTTCATTGGCGTTATTACATTTATGAATATATAACTTGGCTTGAAGGAGAAGACAATCAAGAATAAATCTACAAGTTCTATTGTTTCCTTTTCTAGCAACCCTAGTATTTTTATTCTAGTATTTAAGATAATGACAGTTGTTCTCTAAAAAACTTTTATTCAGTCATTTTTCGCGGATTGCCCAAAAAAGGTTCAAACTATAGCATGTCGCAAAAGTGTGAATTAGACCTCGTGTTACATTTCATTGTCTGCAGGTAGTGCAGCCGACAGAGCATACATGCAGAAACAGTACAAAGCTGACAGTAAAGCTGACAGAAAAGCTGACAGAAAAGCTAACAAACAGAAAAGCTGACACAAAAGCTGACACAAAACCTGACAGAAAAGCTGACAGAAAAGCTTTTAAAAATTGTTAAAACCTCATCTCTTTAAACGTGGTTATTCACTGTAATTTCTTTTTTTTAGTGTAATGTATTGTTTCATTTGACATTAGTCAGATTTCTATTTATTCTGATATTGTTTAAGTTTTGTCATAGCCAATGCATGCATGTTGTATGTTGTAGCCCTCAGAGCAAATTTCTGAAAAGCTGACAGAAAAGCTGACAGAGACAGTAGTGATGAACAATGTATTTCCCCTTGTTGGAGGCTTTTTCTCTGTAATACTTATGTTTATTTTTTCTAGTTTTTCACGCTTTTCTTAAATGGAGCTACACCGGCTCTTTTTTAAGTATTACTGCTATCACTTTTTGAGATGTTTTATTATTCCATGCTAGACATTAAATTTGCTGATTAAACAGCGATACTTGCACGTCATGTACTAGTTTGGAAAGATCTGAGATCAAATCACGTCATTTCAAGAGAGAATAAAAGCATACAAACACACAAACAGACACTTAAACAAAGACACAAAGAAGGTACGAAAACACGGAAGTTCTGACACAGCATGTAATTTATAAGAACATCGCAAAATTAGTAAATAAACCTTAACATTTATAAAACAAAATGCATGAAAGTTTTAGAAATGACATGGAATTTATATAAAAAGCATTAAATTTATATTAAAAATGGAATTTATTTAAATAGTATGAAATCTACATATTATTAAATTTATAACAAAAAGCCCTGGAATTTATGAAAAACATTGAGTTTATAAAAACAGCGTAGACATTTTTAAAAAATTGTTAAAAACTCATCTCTTTAAACGTGGTTATTCACTGTAATGTCTTTTTTTAGTGTAATGTATTGTTTCATTTGATATTAGTCAGATTTCTATTTATTCTTATATTGTTTAAGTTTTGTCATAGCCAATGCATGCATGTTGTATGTTGTAGCCCTTAGAGCAAGTTTCTGAATAAGGGCGTTATGAATGTTGCAATAATAATAATAATAACAATAATAATAATAATAATAATCATAATAATATTAATGATAATAATAATAATAAGAAGAAGAAGAAGAAGAAGAAGAAGAAGAAGAAGAAGAAGAAGAAGAAGAAAAAGAAGGAGGAGGAAAGAAATGGCAGGAAATGTATGTAAAAAGCATGAATTAAAACACCATGAAACTTACATAAATGGCATGGTACAATACACTGCTTTGTTACTTAAGCGCTTAATCCAAATATTTGTGAATTTAGTACGATTCACATGTTTTTTAACACTTTGTTTTTATTTCCTTCAAGAGTAAGTTGCTAGTACAGTAGTATACATTGTACAACAAGCCGCAAAAGTGTCGTTTTTAATTTTTTGGTTTCTCTGCACCTTAGGATACAACATCTTTTCAATTGTTAGTGCATGTTTTAAATATTTTAAGAAAGGTTAGAAATAAACCTCTTCATTGGCGTTATTACATTTATGAATATATAACTTGGCTTGAAGGAGAAGATAATCAAGAATAAATCTACAAGTTCTATTGTTTCCTTTTCTAGCAACCCTAGTATTTTTATTCTAGTATTTAAGATAATGACAGTTGTTCTCTAAAAAAGTTTTATTCAGTCATTTTTCGCGGATTGCCCAAAAAAGGTTTAAACTAGAGCATGTCGCAAAAGTGTGAATTAAACGTCGTTTTACATTTCATTGTCTGCAGGCAGTGCAGCCGACAGAGCATACATACAGACATAGTACAAAGCTGACAGAAAAGCTGATAGAAATGCGGACAGAAAATAATGACAGAAAAAGCGGACAAAAAAGTGGACAGAAAAGAGGACAGAAAAGCGGACAGAAAAGCTGACAGAAAAGCGGACAGAAAAGCTGACAGAAAAGCTTGCAGAAAAGCTGACAGAAAAGCCGACAGAAAAGCTGACAGAAAAGCTGACAGAAAAGCTGACAGAAAAGCTGGCAAAGACAGTAGTGATGAACAATGTATTTCCCCTTGCTGGGGGCTTTTCTTCTGTAATACTTATGTTTATTTTTTCTAGTTTTTCACGCTTTTCTTAAATGGAGCTACACCGGCTCTTTTTTAAGTATTACTGCTATCACTTTTTGAGATGTTTTATTATTCCATGCTAGACATTAAATTTGCTGATTAAACAGCGATACTTGCACGTCATGTACTAGTTTGGAAAGATCTGAGATCAAATCACGTCATTTCAAGAGAGAATAAAAGCATACAAACACACAAACAGACACTTAAACAAACACACAAAGAAGGTACAAAAACATGGAAGTTCTGACACAGCATGTCATTTATAAGAACATCGCAAAATTAGTAAAATAAACCTTAACATTTATAAAACAAAATGCATGAAAGTTTTAGAAATGACATGGAATTTATATAAAAAGCATTAAATTTATATTAAAAATAGAATTTATATAAATAGTATGAAATCTACATATTATTAAATTTATGACAAAAAGTCCTGGAATTTATGTAAAACATGGAGTTTCTAAAAACAGCGTAGACATTTTTCAAAAATTGTTAAAAACTCATCTCTTTAAACGTGGTTATTCACTGTAATTTTCTTTTTTTAGTGTAATGTATTGTTTCATTTGATATTAGTCAGATTTCTATTTATTCTGATAATGTTTAAGTTTTGTCATAGCCAATGCATGCATGTTGTATGTTGTAGCCCTTAGAGCAAATTTCTAAATAAAGACCTTATGAATGTTGCAATAATAATAATAATAACAATAATGATAATAATAATAATCATAATAATAATAATAAGAAGAAGAAGAAGAAGAAGAAGAAGAAGAAGAAGAAGAAGAAGAAGAAGAAAAAGAAGGAGGAGGAAAGAAATGGCAGGAAATGTATGTAAAAGGCATGAATGAAAAAACCATGGAACTTACATAAATGGCATGGTACAATACACTGCTTTGTTACTTAAGCGCTTAATCCAAATATTTGTGAATTTAGTACGATTCACATGTTTTTTTAACACTTTGTTTTTATTTCGTTCAACAGTAAGTTGCTAGTACAGTAGTATACATTGTACAACAAGCCGCAAAAGTGTTGTTTTTAATTTTTTGGTTTCTCTGCACCTTAGGATACAACATCTTTTCAATTGTTAGTGCATGTTTTAAATATTTTAAGAAAGGGTAGAAATAAACCTCTTCATTGGCGTTATTACATTTATGAATATATAACTTGGCTTGAAGGAGAAGATAACCAAGAATAAATCTACAAGTTCTATTGTTTCCTTTTCTAGCAACCCTAGTATTTTTATTCTAGTATTTAAGATAATGACAGTTGTTCTCTAAAAAACTTTTATTCAGTCATTTTTCGCGGATTGCCCAAAAAAGGTTTAAACTATAGCATGTCGCAAAAGAGTGAATTAAACGTTGCGTTACATTTCATTGTCTGCAGGTAGTGCAGCCGACAGAGCATACATACAGACACAGTACAAAGCTGACAGAAAAGCTGATAGAAATGCGGACAGAAAAGCTGACAGAAAAGCGAACAAAAAAGCGGACAGAAAAGAGGACAGAAAAGCGGACAGAAAAGCGGACAAACAACCTGACAGAAAAGCGGACAGAAAAGCTGACAGAAAAGCTGACAGAAAAGCTGACAGAAAAGCCGACAGAAAAGCTGACAGAAAAGCTGACAGAAAAGCTGGCAAAGACAGTAGTGATGAACAATGTATTTCCCCTTGCTGGGGGCTTTTCTTCTGTAATACTTATGTTTATTTTTTCTAGTTTTTCACGCTTTTCTTAAATGGAGCTACACCGGCTCTTTTTTAAGTATTACTGCTATCACTTTTGAGATGTTTTATTATTCCATGCTAGACATTAAATTTGCTGATTAAACAGCGATACTTGCACGTCATGTACTAGTTTGGAAAGATCTGAGATCAAATCACGTCATTTCAAGAGAGAATAAAAGCATACAAACACAAACAGACACTTAAACAAACGCACAAAGAAGGTACAAAAACCTGGAAGTTCTGACACAGCATGTAATTTATAACAAAAAAAATCTCAAAATTAGTAAAATAAACCTTAACATTTATAAAACAAAATGCATGAAAGTTTTAGAAATGACATGGAATTTATATAAAAAGCATTAAATTTATATTAAAAATGGAATTTATATAAATAGTATGAAATCTACATATTATTAAATTTATGACAAAAAGTCCTGGAATTTATGAAAAACATGGAGTTTATAAAAACAGCGTAGACATTTTTAAAAAATTATTAAAAACTCATCTCTTTAAACGTGGTTATTCACTGTAATTTCTTTTTTTAGTGTAATGTATTGTTTCATTTGATATTAGCCAGATTTCTATTTATTCTGATATTGTTTAAGTTTTGTCATAGCTAATGCATGCATGTTGTATGTTGTAGCCCTTAGAGCAAATTTCTGAATAAGGGTGTTATGAATGTTGCAGTAATAATAATAATAATAATAATAATAATAATAATAAGAAGAAGAAGAAGAAGAAGAAGAAGAAGAAGAAGAAGAAAAAGAAGAAGAATTAGAAGAAGAAGAAGAAGACGAAGAAGAAAAGAAATAGCATGAAGTGTAAAAAGCATGAATTAAAAAACCATGGAACTTACATAAATGGCATGGTACAATACACTGCTTTGTTTCTTAAGCGCTTAATCCAAATATTTGTGAATTTAGTACGATTCACATGTTTTTTTTAACACTTTGTTTTTATTTCCTTCAAGAGTGAGTTGCTAGTACAGTAGTATAAAATTGTACAACAAACCGCAAAAGTGTTGTTTTTAATTTTTTGGTTTCTCTGCACTTTTTAATGCAACATGTTTTCAATTGTTAGTGCATGTTTTAAATTTTTTAAGAAAGGGTAGAAATAAACCTCTTCATTGGCGTTATTACATTTATGAATATATAACTTGGCTTGAAGGAGAAGATAATCAAGAATAAATCTACAAGTTCTATTGTTTCCTTTTCTAGCAACCCTAGTATTTTTATTCTAGTATTTAAGATAATGACAGTTGTTCTCTAAAAAAGTTTTATTCAGTCATTTTTCGCGATTGCCCAAAAAAGGTTTAAACTATAGCATGTCGCAAAGGTGTGAATTAAACCTCGTGTTACATTTCATTGTCTGCAGGTAGTGCAGCCGACAGAGCATACTTACAGACAAAGTACAAAGCTGACAGAAAAGCTGACAGAAAAGCTGACAGAAAAGCTGACGGAAAAGCTGACAGAAAAGCTGACAGAAAAGCTGCCAGAAAAGCTGCCAGAAAAGCTGACAGAAAAGCTGCCAGAAAAGCTGCCGGAAAAGCTGACACAAAAGCTGACACAAAAGCTGACAGAAAAGCTAACAGAAAAGCGGACAGAAAAGCTGACAGAAAAGCTGCCAGAAAAGCTGCCAGAGAAGCTGACAGAAAAGCTGCCAGAAAAGCTGACAGAAAAGCTGACAGAAAAGCTGACAGAAAAGCTGCCAGAAAAGCTGCCAGGAAAGCTGATAGAAAAGCTGACACAAAAGCTGACACAAAAGCTGCCACAAAAGCTGACAGAAAAGCTGCCGGAAAAGCTGCCGGAAAAGCTCACACAAAAGCTGACACAGAAGCTGACACAAGAGCTGACAGAAAAGCTGACATAAAAAGCTGCCAGAAAAGCTGACAGAAAAGCTGCCAGAAAAGCTGACAGATAAGCTGCCTGAAAAGCTGATAGAAAAGCTGCCAGAAAAGCTGACAGAAAAGCTGACAGAAAAGCTGCCTGAAAAGCTGATAGAAAAGCTGCCAGAAAAGCTGACAGAAAAGCTGACAGAAAAGCTGCCAGAAAAGCTGCCAGAAAAGCTGCCGGAAAAGCTGACACAAAAGCTGACACAAAAGAGGGAATGTTGTAAACCGTATGTGGTACACGTCGGATAAATGAACTGTTAAATATTATATTATAACGTTGGAAATCGCGTATATTTTATAAGGATAAATAAATCTACTTCTTGCATTTTATGTTAGGATTGTTTCTATTTAATTATTTAGTAAAAATTTTAGATTGAAAAGAAAAAACGACTTTGATGGAAAGTTCAGTGCAGATTCAATATAACTGAAGTACAGTTTAAGTACACACAGAGGATAAATCAACCACATAGTAGAGAATCAATACGTGAATTATGTACCTGGTTCTGGGACAATATATCGTAATACAAACAATCATGTGCTTTGCAAATGTTGAGAGTTGGCAGGGTTACAATGTGGAACAAACTAGTGCTATTCATGTCATTGAGAGAACACGTGTTGATGTTTACAAACAAAACCGTGGGATAAACAAGCAAAATCTAGTAATAATATCACCCATTGAAACACATGTACTTAGTTTCAGTAGGAATTATGACAGCAAAAATCAAAGGCAAAACTTTTGCGACAGAAATAATTTGATTGAAATAAAAACAAGAAATCCGAATTTGAATCAATCTCATTTCGCTAGCCTGAACGTGCGATCTTTGAGAAAACATTTGGAAATAACAAAAGCGTTGATTTATCAGCATAAAATAGATATATTTTCACTGACTGAAACATGGTTGCGAGAAGAGGATGTGTATACCATCAACGAAGTCTGTCCTCCAGGCTACTCGGCTATAAATGCGAATCGCAAAGAACAACGCGGAGGCGGAATAGCAGTTATCTGTGCAGATGCCTTTAAACCAAAGCGGAGGTTTTCGTCTTTTGAAAACCTCGCTGTGAGGTTAACGTCTGGATCGCAATCCCTTCGGTTACTTACAATCTATCGTCCCCCTTCGAGCTCTATATGAACCTTCTGTGAAGAGTTTACTTCCCTTTTGGAGGATGTTGGTCTTGTTGGTGAACCCCTTGTAATTTGCGGAGATCTCAATGTGCACTGGGACGACGCTACAGCCTCCGATACGCGCAAACTTCAAGAGGTATTCTATCTTTTCGGCCTACAGCAATACGTTAATCAAAGTACTCACTGCAAAGGCCACATTTTAGACTACATTGTCTCTCGAGAATCTGAGCTTTTCAGCATCAGAAACATATCTGTAGGAGACTTAGTCAGCGACCACCGACTGATATGCTGTGACATTTCTATAAATAAACCACGGCCCCTTCAACGAGTGGTGCAATTCAGAAAGATTAGAGATGTTGACATAGAAGCGTTTAAAAAGGATATTTTAGATTCCAGTCTTACCCGTACATTCATAGATCTCTCACTCGATGAGCTGATAGTAGCATATAACGATACTCTTTCTGCGATATTAGATAAACACGCACCACTTGTTACCAGAACTATTAAAAACAAACCAAACGATCCATGGGTAACTGATGATATACTAGATCAGTTACGTTATGTGCGACGCTTAGAACGAAAATGGCGTAAGAGCAATCTGTTAACGGATAAAAGGTCATATGAAGAAACCAAAGAAAACTTTCATGAGTATTTTACTCTTGCTAAATCCAAATATTTGGAACATTTTATTGTAGAAAATAGCGCAAACCAAGGTGATCTATTTAAAGCCATAAACAGAATCATGCATCGCAAAAAGGAAAACCCATTCCCGGAACATGATTCATCTAGGGCTTTAGCCAACCAGTTCAGTGACTTTTTTCAAGAAAAAGTATCGAAAATACGGGAAAACTTCACAGATGGCACCCACAATGCTTTGCTATACGACGTCCCTCGAAAAGAGTGCGCCTTCACAACATTCAAGGAGCTTAATGAGGAAGAAACCATGAAAATCATATCACAATCGTCTAACAAGTACTGTGAACTTGACCCCATTCCATCGTTTCTTCTAAAACAGTGTTCATCAGAGATAATTTCGGTTATAAAACGAATCATTAACAAATCACTTGGTGATGGATATTTCCCAACATTGTGCAAAATGGCAATAGTAAAACCTCTCATTAAAAAATCAAATTTGGACTGTGTTTTTAAGAATTATCGGCCTGTTTCGAACCTGAGTTACATTGGGAAATTAATAGAGAAAGCAGCATGCGTCCAAATTTTAAAATTTACGAGCAAAAATAACATCGGGGAACCATTACAATCGGCTTATAAAGCCAATCATAGCACAGAAACAGCCATACTTTGGATTTTTGATCAACTTCTCACCAGTTTGAATGACAATAGAGCTTTGCTGTTGACGCTGCTTGACCTATTGGCTGCTTTCGACACGGTCGATCATAAAATCCTACTTGAGCGACTCCATACCTCACAGGGAATTTCAGACAGCGCACTGCAGTGGTTCAGTTCCTACTTAAAAGACCGCACAATGCAAGTGTGTGTAAATGGCGAGTATTCTGAACCGGTTACGCTCAATGTTTCCCTACCCCAGGGTTCACTGCTCGGACCCCGCCTTTACAGCGACTACACACAGCCGATGGGTCAATTAGTACGTCGACTACGTCTTCTCTTCCATGGATACGCAGATGATACCCAGTTGATGAAATCAATATCATCAGTTGCCGAGCTGGGTCCAGCGCTACAACAACTTGCGGCAGGTATCGCTAAAATTGGGAACTGGATGCACGACAATAAACTTAAACTAAACCCTGAAAAAACCGAATTCATGATTGTTTCAAGTAAGCACAACCACGAGAAATATCAAGTGGATACCCTCTCCTTGGGCAACGAGGAGATAAAAGTAACTACTACTGCACGTAATCTAGGAGTAACAATCGACTCTACCCTCCAACTAGACAGCCATATAGCAAATGTAATCCGTATCTGTTACTTCTACATCGGTTGGATAAAGAATATTCGCAAATTCTTAACAAAAGAGGCAACCAAAACGCTTGTTCACGCCCTAGTCCTCAGCCGATTGGATTATTGTAACTCTATTCTGGTTGGTCTACCAAAGGTAAAGGTCTACAAACTACAAAAAGTTATGAATGCGGCCGCACGGCTTATCACCGGCAAACCAAAGCGCGAACACATCACAGATTCCCTTATGGAACTGCACTGGCTCCCCATCAAAGAACGTTCCGAGTATAAAATGATTACTCTGACATATAAAGCCTTAAATGGAATGGCACCAAGTTATCTATCAGAATTGCTCAAACAATATATACCAGAAAGGTCACTCAGGTCATCAGACAAATTACTATTACACATTCCCAGGCATAGAAACAATTATGGTTATCGTTCATTTAGATGTATTGCGCCTACCTTATGGAACGATCTCCCATACGTTCTTAGAAGCAAAGGATCATTTTATTGTTTTAAAAGGGCGTTAAAAACTCACCTGTTCTGCAAAGCTTACAACGTGTAGTCCATTGGTCTAGGTCTATTAAGTTTTTTATTATGTTTTAGACTATGTTTTCATATGTAGATGCTTACTACTTTTAATATACACATATTTACTGTTTTATGCTATTGTCAGCGCTTAGAGGCATTGCAAAATAAGCGCGTTATAAATGCCCAGTATAATAATAATAATAATAAAAAACCTGACAGAAAAGCTGACATAAAAAGCTGCCAGAAAAGCTGACAGAAAAGCTGCCAGAAAAGCTGACAGAAAAGCTGCCAGAAAAGCTGCCAGAAAAGCTGACAGAAAAACTGACAGAAAAGCTGACAAAAAAGCTGCCAGAAAAGCTGCCAGAAAAGCTGACAGAAAAGCTGATAGAAAAGCTGACAGAAAAGCTGACACAAAAGCTGACACAACAGCTGACAGAAAAGCTGACACAAAAGCTGACACAAAAGCTGACACAAAAGCTGACACAAAAGCTGACACAAAAGCTGACACAAAAGCTTTCAAAAAATTGTTAAAACCTCATCTCTCTAAATGTACTTATTCACTGTAATTTCTTTTTTTAGTGTAATGTATTGTTACATTTGATATTAGTCAGATTTCTATTTATTCTGATATTGTTTAAGTTTTGTCATAGCCAATGCATGCATGTTGTATGTTGTAGCCCTTGGAGCAAATTCCTGAAAAGCTGACAGAAAAGCTGACAGAAAAGCTGACAGAAAAGCTGCCAGAAAAGCTGCCAGAAAAGCTGACAGAAAAGCTGCCAGAAAAGCTGGCAGAAAAACGGCCAGAAAAGCTGCCAGAAAAGCTGCCAGAAAAAATGCCAGAAAAGCTGACAGAAAAGCTGCCAGAAAAGCTGCCAGGAAAGCTGACAGAAAAGCTGACAGAAAAGCTGACAGAAAAGCTGACAGAGACAGTATTGATGAACAATGTATTCCCCCTTGCTGGATGCTTTTTCTCTGTAATACTTATGTTTATTTTTTCTAGCTTTTCACGCTTTTCTTAAATGGAGCTACACCGGCTCTTTTTTAAGTATTACTGCTATCACTTTTTGAGATGTTTTATTATTCCATGCTAGACATTAAATTTGCTGATTAAACAGCGATACTTGCACGTCATGTACTAGTTTGAAAAGATCTGAGATCAAATCACGTCATTTCAAGAGAGAATAAAAGCATACAAACACACAAACAAACACCTAAACAAACACACAAAGAAGGTACAAAACACGGAGGTTCTGACACAGCATGCAATTTATAAGAACATCGCAAAATTAGTAAAATAAACCTTAACATTTAAAAAACACAATTCGTGAAAGTTTTAGAAATGAAAGTTGATCTTTAAAAGATTTTTGTTCAGTCATTTTTCGCGGATTGCCCAAAAAAGGTTTAAACTATAGCATGTCGCAAAAGTGTGAATTAAGCCTCGTGTTACATTTCATTGTCTGCAGGTAGTGCAGCTGACAGAGCATACATACAGACACAGTACAAAGCTGACAGGAAAGCTGACAGAAAGTCTAACAGAAAAGCGGACAGAAAAGCTGACAGAAATAATAATAATAATAATAATATTAATAATATTAATAATAATAATAATAATAAGAAGAAGAAGAAGAAGAAGAAGAAGAAAAAAAGAAGAGGGAGAAGAAGAAGAAGAAGAAGAAGAAGAAGAAGATGAGAAATGGCATGAAATGTATGTAAAAAGCATTAATTAAAAAACCATGGAACTTACATAAATGATATGGTACAATACACTGCTTTGTTACTTAAGCGCTTAATCCAAACATTTGTGAATTTAGTACGATTCACATGTTTTTTTAACACTTTGTTTTTATTTCCTTCAAGAATAAGTTGCTAGTACAGTAGTATACATTGTACAACAAGCTGCAAAAGTGTTGTTTTTATTTTTTTGGTTTCTTTGCACCTTATGAAACAACATCTTTTCAATTGTTAGTGCATATTTTAAATATTTTAAGAAAGGGTAGAAATAAACCTCTTCATTGGCGTTATTACATTATGAATATATAACTTGGCTTGAAGGAGAAGATAATCAAGAATAAATCTACAAGTTCTATTGTTTCCTTTTCTAGCAACCCTAGTATTTTTATTCTAGTATTTAAGATAATGACAGTTGTTCTCTAAAAAAGTTTTATTCAGTCATTTTTCGCGGATTGCCCAAAAAAGGTTTAAACTATAGCATGTCGAAAAAGTGTGAATTAAGCCACGCGTTACATTTCATTGTCTGCAGGTAGTGCAGCCGACGGAGCATACATACAGACACAGTACAAAGCTGACAGAAAAGTTGACAGAAAAGCTGACAGAGAAGCTGACAGAAAAGCTGGCAGAAAAGCTGACAGAGACAGTAGTGATGAACAATGTATTTTTCCTTGCTGGATGCTTTTTCTCTGTTATACTTATGTTTATTTTTTCTAGTTTTTCACGCTTTTCTTAAATGGAGCTACACCGGCTCTTTTTTAAGTATTACTGCTATCACTTTTTGAGATGTTTTATTATTCCATGCTAGACATTAAATTTGCTGATTAAACAGCGATACTTGCACGTCATGTACTAGTTTGGAAAGATCTGAGATCAAATCACGTCATTTCAAGAGAGAATAAAGCATACAAACACACAAACAGACACTTAAACAAACACACAAAGAAGGTACAAAACACGGAAGTTCTGACACAGCATGTAATTTATAAGAACACCGCAAAATTAGTAAAATAAACCTTAACATTTATAAAACAAAATGCATGAAAGTTTTAGAAATGACAGTTGTTCTCTAAATAAGTTTTATTCAGTCATTTTTCGCGGATTGCCCAAAAAAGGTTTAAACTATAGCATGTCGCAAAAGTGTAAATTAAGCCTCGTGTTACATTTCATTGTCTGCAGGTAGTGCAGCCGACAGAGCATACATACAGACACAGTACAAAGCTGACAGGAAAGCTGACAGAAAAGCTGACAGAAAAGCTGACAGAAAAGCTGATAGAAAAGCTGATAGAAATAATAATAATAATAACAATAATAATAATAATAATAATAATAATAATAATAATAATAATAATAATAAGAAGAAGAAGAAGAAGGAGAGAAATGGCATGAAATGTATGTAAAAAGCATGAATTAAAAAATTATGGAACTTACATAAATGGCATGGTACAATACACTGCTTTGTTACTTAAGCGCTTTATCCAAATATTTGTGAATTTAGTACGATTCACATGTTTTTTAACACTTTGTTTTTATTTCCTTCAAGAGTAAGTTGCTAGTACAGTAGTATACATTGTACAACAAGCCGCAAAAGTGTTGTTTTTAATTTTTTGGTTTCTCTGCACCTTATGATACAACATCTTTTCAATTGTTAGTGCATGTTTTAAATATTTTAAGAAAGGGTAGAAATAAACCTCTTCATTGGCGTTATTACATTTATGAATATATAACTTGGCTTGAAGGAGAAGATAATCAAGAATAAATCTACAAGTTCTATTGTTTCCTTTTCTAGCAACCCTAGAATTTTTATTCTAGTATTTAATATAATGACAGTTGTTCTCTAAATAAGTTTTATTCAGTCATTTTTCGCGGATTGCCCAAAAAAGGTTTAAACTATAGCATGTCGCAAAAGTGTGAATTAAACCTCGCGTTACATTTCAATGTCTGCAGGTAGTGTAGCCGACAGAGCATGCATACAGACACAGTACAAAGCTGACAGAAAAGCTGACAGAAAAGCTGACAGAAAAGCAGAAAAGGGCGTTATGAATGTTGCAATAATAATAATAATAATAATAAGAATAAGAATAATAATAATAATAAGAAGAAGAAGAAGAAGAAGAAGAAGAAGAAGAAGAAGAACAAGAAGAACAAGAAGAAGAAGAAGGAGAGAAATGGCATGAAATGTATGTAAAAAGCATGAATTAAAAAACCATGGAACTTACATAAATGGCATGGTACAATACACTGCTTTGTTACTTAAGCGCTTTATCCAAATATTTGTGAATTTAGTACGATTCACATGTTTTTAACACTTTGTTTTTATTACCTTCAAGAGTAAGTTGCTAGTGCAGTAGTAAACATTGTACAACAAGCCGCAAAAGTGTTGTTTTTTTAATTTTTTGGTTTCTCTGCACCTTATGATACAACATCTTTTCAATTGTTAGTGCATGTTTTAAATATTTTAAGTAAGGGTAGAAATAAACCACTTCATTGGCGTTATTACATTTATGAATATATAACTGAATATATAACTTGGCTTGAAGGAGAAGATAATCAAGAATAAATCTACAAGTTCTATTGTTTCCTTTTCTAGCAACCCTAGTATTTTTATTCTAGTATTTAAGATAATAACAGTTGTTCTCTAAAAAAGTTTTATTCAGTCATTTTTCGCGGATTGCCCAAAAAGGTTTAAACTATAGCATGTCGCAAAAGTGTGAATTAAACCTCGTGTTGCATTTCATTGTCTGCAGGTAGTGCAGCCGACAGAGCATACATACAGACACAGTACAAAGCTGACAGAAAAGCTGACAGAAAAGCAGAAAAGGGCGTTATGAATGTTGCAATAATAATAATAATAATAATAATAATCATAATAATAAAGGAAGACGAAGGAGAAGAAGAAGAAGAGAAATGGCATGAAATGTATGTAGAAAGCATGAATTAAAAAATTATGGAACTTACATAAATGGCATGGTACAATACACTACTTTGTTACTTAAGCACTTAATACAAATATTTGTGAATTTAGTACGATTCACATGTTTTTTTAACACTTTGTTTTTATTTCCTTCAAGAGTAAGTTGCTAGTACAGAAGTATACATTGTACAACAAGCCGCAAAAGTGTTGTTTTTAATTTTTTGGTTTCTCTGCACTTTTTAATGCAACATGTTTTCAATTGTTAGTGCATGTTTTAAATATTTTAAGAAAGGGTAGAAATAAACCTCTTCATTGGCGTTATTACATTATGAATATATAACTTGGCTTGAAGGAGAAGATAATCAAGAATAAATCTACAAGTTCTATTGTTTCCTTTTCTAGCAACCCTAGTATTTTTATTCTAGTATTTAAGATAATGACAGTTGTTCTCTGAAAACGTTTTATTCAGTCATTTTTCGCGGATTGCCCAAAAAGGTTTAAACTATAGCATGTCGCAAAAGTGTGAATTAAACCTCGTGTTACATTTCATTGTCTGCAGGTAGTGCAGCCGACAGAGCATACATACAGACACAGTACAAAGCTCACAGAAAAGCTGACAGAAAAGCAGAAAAGGGCGTTATGAATGTTACAATAATAATAATAACAATAATATTAGTAATAATAATAATAAGAAGAAGAAGAAGAACAAGAAGAAGAAGAAATAGAAGAAGAGAAATGGCATGAAATGTATTTAAAAAGCATGAATTAAAAAACCATGGATCTTACATAAATGGCATGGTACAATACACTGCTTTGTTACTTAAGCGCTTAATCCAAATATTTGTGAATTTAGTACGATTTGCATGTTTTCTTTAACACTTTGTTTTTATTTCCTTCAAGAGTAAGTTGCTAGTACAGTAGCATACATTGTACAACAAGCCGCAAAAGTGTTGTTTTTAATTTTTTGGTTTCTCTGCACCTTATGATACAACATCTTTTCAATTGTTAGTGCATGTTTTAAATATTTTAAGAAAGGGTAGAAATAAACCTCTTCATTGGCGTTATTACATTTATGAATATATAACTTGGCTTGAAGGAAAAGATAATCAAGAATAAATCTACAAGTTCTATTGTTTCCTTTTCTAGCAACCCTAGTATTTTTATTCTAGTATTTAAGATAATGACAGTTGTTCTCTTAAAAAGTTTTATTCAGTCATTTTTCGCGGATTGCCCAAAAAAGGTTTAAACTATAGCATGTCGCAAAAGTGTGAATTAAACCTCGTGTTACATTTCATTGTCTGCAGGTAGTGCAGCCGACAGAGCATACATACAGACACAGTACAAAGCTGACAGAAAAGCTGACAGAAAAGCTTTTAAAAAATTGTTAAAACCTCATCTCTTTAAACGTGGTTATTCACTGTAGTTTTTTTTTTTTTGTGTAATGTATTGTTTCATTTGATATTAGTCCGATTTCTATTTCCTCTGATATTGTTTAAGTTTTGTCATAGCCAATGCATGCATGTTGTAAGCAAAGAAGGTACAAAACACGGAAGTTCTGACACAGCATGTAATTTATAAGAACATCGCAAAATTAGTAAAATAAACCTTAACATTTATAAAACAAAATGCATGAAAGTTTTAGAAATGACATGGAATTTATATAAAAAGCATTAAATTTATATTAAAAATGGAATTATATAAATAGTATGAAATCTACATATAATTAAATTTATAACAAAAAGCCCTGGAATTTATGAAAAACATGGAGTTTATAAAAACAGCGTAGACATTTTAAAAACATTGTTAAAAACTCATCTCTTTAAACATGGTTATTCACTGTAATTTCTTTTTTAGTGTAATGTATTGTTTCATTTGATATTAGTCAGATTTCTATTTATTCTGATATTGTTTAACTTTTGTCATAGCCAATGTATGCATTTTGTATGTTGTAGCCCTTAGAGTAAATTTCTGAATAAGTGCGTTATGAATGTTGCAATAATAATGATAATAATAATAATAATAATAATAAGAAGAAGAAGAAGAAGAAGAAGAAGAAGAAGAAGAAATAGAAGAAGAGAAATGGCATGAAATGTATGTAAAAAGCATGAATTAAAAAACCATGGAACTTACATAAATGGCATGGTACAATACACTGCTTTGTTACTTAAGCGCTTAATCCAAATATTTGTGAATTTAGTACGATTTGCATGTTTTTTAACACTTTGTTTTTATTTCCTTCAAGAGTAAGATGCTAGTACAGTTGTATACATCGCAAAACAAGCCGCAAAAGTGTTGTTTTTAATTGTTTGGTTCCTCTGCACCTTATGAAACAACATCTTTTCAATTGTTAGTGCATGTTTTAAATATTTTAAGAAAGGGTAGAAATAAACCTCTTCATTGGCGTTATTACATTTATGAATATATAACTTGGCTTGAAGGAGAAGATAATCAAGAATAAATCTACAAGTTCTATTGTTTCCTTTTCTAGCAACCCTAGTATTTTTATTCTAGTAATTAAGATAATAACAGTTGTTCTCTAAAAACGTTTTATTCAGTCATTTTTCGCGGATTGCCCAAAAAAGGTTTAAACTATAGCATGTCGCAAAAGTGTGAATTAAACCTCGAGTTACATTTCATTGTCTGCAGGTAGTGCAGCCGACAGAGCATACATACAGACACAGTACAAAGCTGACAGAAAAGCGGACAGAAAAGCTGACAGAAAAGCTGACAGAAAAGCTGACAGAGACAGTAGTGATGAACAATGTATTTCCCCTTGCTGGAGGCTTTTTCTCTGTAATACTTATGTTTATTTTTTCTAGTTTTTCACGCTTTTCTTAAATGGAGCTACACCGGCTCTTTTTTAAGTATTACTGCTATCACTTTTTGAGATGTTTTATTATTCCATGCTAGACATTAAATTTGCTGATTAAACAGCGATACTTGCACGTCATGTACTAGTTTGGAAAGATCGGAGATCAAATCACGTCATTTCAAGAGAGAATAAAAGCATACAAACACACAAACAGACACTTAAACAAACACACAAAGAAGGTACAAAAACACGGAAGTTCTGACACAGCATGTAATTTATAAGAACATCGCAAAATTAGTAAAATAAACCTTAACATTTATAAAACAAAATGCATGAAAGTTTTAGAAATGACATGGAATTTATATAAAAAGCATTAAATTTATATTAAAAATAGAATTTATATAAATAGTATGAAATCTACATATTGTTAAATTTATAACAAAAAGCACTGGAATTTATGAAAAACATGGAGTTTATAAAAACAGCGTAGACATTTTTCAAAAATTGTTAAACACTCATCTCTTTAAACGTGGTTATTCACTGTAATTTCTTTTTTTAGTGTAATGTATTGTTTCATTTGATATTAGTCAGATTTCTATTTATTCTGATATTGTTTAAGTTTTGTCATAGCCAATGCATGCATGTTGTATGTTGTAGCCCTCAGAGCAAATTTCTGAAAAGCTGACAGAAAAGCTGACAGAAAACCTGACAGAGACAGTAGTGAGGAACAATGTATTTCCCCTTGCTTGAGGCTTTTTCTCTGTAATACTTATGTTTATTTTTTCTAGTTTTTCACGCTTTTCTTAAATGGAGCTACACCGGCTCTTTTTTAAGTATTACTGCTATCACTTTTTGAGATGTTTTATTATTCCATGCTAGACATTAAATTTGCTGATTTGCGATACTTGCACGTCATGTACTAGTTTGGAAAGATCTGAGATCAAATCACGTCATTTCAAGAGAGAATAAAAGCATACAAACACACAAACAGACACTTAAACAAACACACAAAGAAGGTACAAAAACACGGAAGTTCTGACACAGCATGTAATTTATAAGAACATCGCAAAATTAGTAAAATAAACCTTAACATTTATAAAACAAAATGCATGAAAGTTTTAGAAATGACATGGAATTTATATAAAAAGCATTAAATTTATATTAAAAATGGAATTATATAAATAGTATGAAATCTACATATAATTAAATTTATAACAAAAAGCCCTGGAATTTATAAAAAACATGGAGTTTATAAAAACAGCGTAGACATTTTAAAAACATTGTTAAAAACTCATCTCTTTAAACATGGTTATTCACTGTAATTTCTTTTTTAGTGTAATGTATTGTTTCATTTGATATTAGTCAGATTTCTATTTATTCTGATATTGTTTAACTTTTGTCATAGCCAATGTATGCATTTTGTATGTTGTAGCCCTTAGAGCAAATTTCTGAATAAGGGCGTTATGAATGTTGCAATAATAATGATAATAATAATAAGAAGAAGAAGAAGAAAAAGAAAAAGAAGAAGAAGAAGAAGAAGAAGAAGAAATAGAAGAAGAGAAATGGCATGAAATGTATGTAAAAAGCATGAATTAAAAAACCATGGAACTTACATAAATGGCATGGTACAATACACTGCTTTGTTACTTAAGCGCTTAATCCAAATATTTGTGAATTTAGTACGATTCACATGTTTTTTTTTACACTTTGTTTTTATTTCCTTCAAGAGTAAGTTGCTAGTACAGTAGTATACATTGTACAACAAGCCGCAAAAGTGTTGTTTTTAATTTTTTGGTTTCTCTGCACCTTATGATACAACATCTTTTCAATTGTTAGTGCATGTTTTAAATATTTTAAGAAAGGGTAGAAATAAACCTCTTCATTGGCGTTATTACATTTATGAATATATAACTTGGCTTGAAGGAGAAGATAATCAAGAATAAATCTACAAGTTCTATTGTTTCCTTTTCTAGCAACCCTAGTATTTTTATTCTAGTATTTAAGATAATAACAGTTGTTCTCTAAAAAAGTTTTATTCAGTCATTTTTCGCGGATTGCCCAAAAAAGGTTTAAACTATAGCATGTCGCAAAAGCGTGAATTAAACCTCGAGTTACATTTCATTGTCTGCAGGTAGTGCAGCCGACAGAGCATACATACAGACACAGTACAAAGCTGACAGAAAAGCGGACAGAAAAGCTGACAGAAAAGCTGACAGAAAAGCTGACAGAAGCAGTAGTGATGAACAATGTATTTCCCCTTGCTGGAGGCTTTTTCTCTGTAATACTTATGTTTATTTTTTCTAGTTTTTCACGCTTTTCTTAAATGGAGCTACACCGGCTCTTTTTTAAGTATTACTGCTATCACTTTTTGAGATGTTTTATTATTCCATGCTAGACATTAAATTTGCTGATTAAACAGCGATACTTGCACGTCATGTACTGGTTTGGAAAGATCTGAGATCAAATCACGTCATTTCAAGAGAGAATAAAAGCATACAAACACACACCTAAACAAACACACAAAGAAGGTACAAAAATACGGCAGTTCTGACACAGCATGTAATTTATAAGAGCATCGCAAAATTAGTAAAATAAACCTTAACATTTATAAAACAAAATGCATGAAAGTTTTAGAAATGACATGGAATTTATATAAAAAGCATTAAATTTATATTAAAAATGGAATTTATATAAATAGTATGAAATCTACATATTATTAAATTTATAACAAAAAGCCCTGGAATTTATGAAAAACATGGAGTTTATAAAAACAGCGTAGACATTTTAAAAACATTGTTAAAAACTCATCTCTTTAAACATGGTTATTCACTGTAATTTCTTTTTTAGTGTAATGTATTGTTTCATTTGATATTAGTCAGATTTATATTTATTCTGATATTGTTTAACTTTTGTCATAGCCAATGCATGCATTTTGTATGTTATAGCCCTTAGAGCAAATTTCTGAATAAGGGCGTTATGAATGTTGCAATAATAATAATAAGAAGAAGAAGAAGAAGAAGAAGAAGAAGAAGAAGAAGAAGAAGAAGAAGGAAAGAAATGGCATGAGATGTATGTAAAAAGCATGAATTAAAAAACCATGGAACTTACATAAATGACATGGTACAATACACTGCTTTGTTACTTAAGCGCTTAATCAAAATATTTGTGAATTTAGTACGATTCACATGTTTTTTTAACACTTTGTTTTTATTTCCTTCAAGAGTAGGTTGCTAGTACAGTAGTGTACATTGTACAAGCCGCAAAAGTGTTGTTTTTAATTTTTTGGTTTCTCTTCACTTTTTAATGCAACATATTTTCAATTGTTAGTGCATGTTTTAAATATTTTAAGAAAGGGTAGAAATAAACCTCTTCATTGGCGTTATTACATTTATGAATATATAACTTGGCTTGAAGGAGAAGATAATCAAGAATAAATCTACAAGTACTATTGTATCCTTTTCTAGCTACCCTAGTATTTTTATTCTAGTATTTAAGATAATGACAGTTGTTCTCTGAAAACATTTTACTCAGTCATTTTTCGCGGATTGCCCAAAAAAGGTTTAAACTATAGCATGTCGCAAAAGTGTGAATAAAACCTCGTGTTACATTTCATTGTCTGCAGGTAGTACAGCCGACAGAGCATACATACAGACACAGTACAAGGCTGAAAGAAAAGCTGACAGAAAAGCGGACAGAAAAGCGGACAGAAAAGCGGACAGAAAAGCTGACAGAAAAGCTGACGGAAAAGCTGACAGAAAAGCTGACAGAAAAACTGACAGAAAAGCTGACACAAAAGCTGACACAAAACCTGACACAAAATCTGACAGAAAAGCTGACAGAGACAGTAGTGATGAACAATGTATTTCCCCTTGCTGGAGGCTTTTTCTCTGTAATACTTATGTTTTTTTTCTAGTTTTTCACGCTTTTCTTAAATGGAGCTACACCGGCTCTTTTTTAAGTATTACTGCTATCACTTTTTGAGATGTTTTATTATTCCATGCTAGACATTAAATTTGCTGATTAAACAGCGATACTTGCACGTCATGTACTAGTTTGGAAAGATCTGAGATCAAATCACGTCATTTCAAGAGAGAATAAAAGCATACAAATACACAAACAGACACTTAAACAAACACACAAAGAAGGTACAAAAACACGGAAGTTCTGACACAGCATGTAATTTATAAGAACATCGCAAAATTAGTAAAATAAACCTTAACATTTATAAAACAAAATGCATGAAAGTTTTAGAAATGACATGGAGTTTATATAAAAAGCATTAAATTTATATTAAAAATGGAATTTATATAAATAGTATGAAATCTACATATTACTAAATTTATAACAAAAAGCCCTGGAATTTATGAAAAACATGGAGTTTATAAAAACAGCGTAGACATTTTTAAAAAATTGTTAAAAACTCATCTCTTTAAACGTGGTTATTCACTGTAATTTCCTTTTTTTAGTGTAATGTATTGTTTCATTTGATATTAGTCAGATTTCTGTTTATTCTGATATTGTTTAAGTTTTGTCATAGCCAATGCATGCATGTTGTATGTTGTAGCCCTTAGAGCAAATTTCTGAAAAGCTGACAGAAAAGCTGACAGAAAAGCTGACAGAGGCAGTAGTGATGAACAATGTATTTCCCCTTGCTGGAGGCTTTTTCTCTGTAATACTTATGTTTATTTTTTCTAGTTTTTCACGCTTTTCTTAAATGGAGCTACACCGGCTCTTTTTTAAGTATTACTGATATCACTTTTTGAGAAGTTTTATTATTCCATGCTAGACATTAAATTTGCTGATTAAACAGCGATACTTGCACGTCATGTACTAGTTTGGAAAGATCTGAGATCAAATCACGTCATTTCAAGAGAGAATAAAAGCATACAAACACACAAACAGACACTTAAACAAACACACAAACAAGGTACAAAAACACGGAAGTTCTGACACGGCTTGTAATTTATAAGACATCGCAAAATTAGTAAAATAAACCTTAACATTTATAAAACAAAATGCATGAAAGTTTTAGAAATGACATGGAATTTGTATAAAAAGCATTAAATTTATATTAAAAATGGAATTTATTTAAATAGTATGAAATCTACATATTACTAAATTTATAACAAAAAGTCCTGGAATTTATGAAAAACATGGAGTTTATAAAAACAGCGTGGACATTTTTCAAAAATTGTTAAACACTCATCTCTTTAAACGTGGTTATTCACTGTAATTTCTTTTTTTAGTGATATGTATTTTTTCATTTGATATTAGTCAGATTTCTATTCATTCTGATATTGTTTAAGTTTTGTCATAGCCAATGCATGCATGTTGTATGCTGTAGCCCTCAGAGCAAATTTCTGAAAAGCTGACAGAAAAGCTGACAGAGACAGTAGTGAGGAACAATGTATTTCCCCTTGCTGGAGGCTTTTTCTCTGTAATACTTATGTTTATTTTTTCTAGTTTTTCACGCTTTTCTTAAATGGAGCTACACCGGCTCTTATTTAAGTATTACTGCTATCACTTTTTGAGATGTTTTATTATTCCATGCTAGACATTAAATTTGCTGATTAAACAGCGATACTTGCACGTCATGTACTAGTTTGGAAAGATCTGAGATCACATCACGTCATTTCAAGAGAGAATAAAAGCATACAAACACACAAACAGACACTTAAACAAACACACAAAGAAGGTACAAAAACATGGAAGTTCTGACACAGCATGTAATTTATAAGAGCATCACAAAATTAGTAAAATAAACCTTAACATTTATAAAACAAAATGCATGAAAGTTTTAGAAATGACATGGCATTTTATATAAAAAGCATTAAATTTATATTAAAAGTGGAATTTATATAAATAGTATGAAATCTATATATTATTAAATTTATAGCAAAAAACCCTGGATTTTATGAAAAACAAGGAGTTTATAAAAACAGCGTAGACATTTTTAAAAAATTGTTAAAAACTCATCTCTTTAAACGTGGTTATTCACTGTAATTTCTTTTTTTAGTGTAATGTATTGTTTCATTTGATATTAGTCAGATTTCTATTTATTCTGATATTGTTTAAGTTTTGTCATAGCCAATTCATGCATGTTGTACGTTGTAGCCCTTAGAGCAAATTTCTGAATAAGGGCGTTATGAATGTTGCAATAATAATAATAATAATAATAATAATAATAATAATAATAATAATAATAATAATAATAATAATAATAAGTATTATTATTATTATTACTTTTATTAGTGGTGGTCGCCAAAGATATCAATGCTCTGCGACGGCTCGGTTATTGCTTATAGGCTTAAGTGGGCAGTAATAATTCAGCTGATAACTATATCGCTCGCAATACCATTTTACCAATAACACTCAACAATGCTTGTTCTCTGCGTTGGTACTGTAATTACTGTAAACAATGCGACCTTCATTCGCTGAGAAGATTAGAAAGTTCTTGCAGCCTCAAAGGACCACATTTCGCTAGTTCATTTGTCCCCTTTTATCTAAACTTTTGTGATTAACAAAATTAATAAAATAAATTTACTAGATTTTTTTATTAAATTCAATTCGCATAATGAAAAATAAAATTGATCAGGCCAATGGAACATTTCCGGCGTATTGTTTTAAATTACAGTTTATTTCCATTTGTTGACAGACATAAACATGTTTATTGTGTCTCTTGGGTATAATGAGCATACGCCTCATTTCCACTATAACAGACTAAAGTTGAAAACAGTATTTTATGTATTTGAACGTTTTCTGGCTTACTTATGCACTTTGTGAGTTGATGTATTGTTATGATAGATCTAACTGAGAGACATCTTTACTTCAGCTAACAGCTTCTGATAGTCCGTTTTTATACTATTTCAATTCTAATTTAAGCCAAACAAGGATACAAACTAGAGTCTCATTTCGCTAGCGAAATGTTAAACACTTGACAAAAGTTAAAACGCAAAAATACTTCCTTCAGTGGGTTATTTCTTGAATAATATATTGCAAACAGCACAGCTTGAATACGTCTTATAAGCCGAGTAGTGTTTGGTTTTTGTTGGCTTAAGGCTTTTATTGGCTGATCAGGCATACGCCGTGTTATCTATTTACGCAGTGAGAGCTCGCACAAAGCTAACCAACTGTGTGTTCTGTGATAAATGCTCCACATTTACTTGCAAAAAATACACTCTTTTCACATGGCATTTTAAACAAGAAAAAAACTAAATCGAAGGAGAAAATAAAAAGTGTCATGCCGTAGGGCCCGTAGTGTCAGCTAAGCAGATGAAACAAAAATTAGTTCACTGTCAAGAGAAAAAAGATACCAACTGCTGCTCACCCAAATTCAGAAACACCTTGCAAGCCAAAGGCTTGTAAAGTGTTAAAAATGAAATATGAACAGACATTGTAAATCAGGTGCATACACATTACAACACACACTAATCATCGTTTCCCTTTGAACGAGGGAATTTACGTTCTTGAAAAACTTGGCTCAGTTCACTATTCTTTAAGTCGGAAAAGCGTTACTAAGATATCTGGTTAAAAGAAAAATAATATCTCCGAATTTACCGCTTAAAAGGGATAAACCATTCACTCTCTTAAGTTCCAACGCATAAATGCAAGTACGTCTAAAGAATCATAAGCATCATATAGCCACTAAATCCCCAATTCTCTGCAACAACGAGAATTAGAAATAACTAGCGAAATATTTAACACTTGACAAAAATTAAAATGCAAAAATACTTCCTTCAATGGATTCAATGGATCAATATAAAGTATTTTACAACATGCATACAGTGTGTTATACAGAGCTTATGGCACAGCATGTATGCGGCTTATAATATTCTACAAAATCGGACCACTGTCAAGAAAAAAACTCTATAGGTTGATAACTTAATACCAGCTAAATATATTATACAGCACAGCTTGAATACGTCTTATAAGCCGAGTAATGTTTGGTTTTTGTTGACTTAAGGTTTTATTGACTGATCAGGCATACGCTGTGTTATCATATAAATTCATATAACCCTTGCAAGTTAACAGCTTGTCAAGTGTTAAAAATTTCGAAATGCAAAGCGTGAAATACAAAATACGACATATAAAACAAGAAATAAATTAAAGCAAATGTAAACATCACAAAGAGAGAAACTGACATTGCGGCATATGATGGACGACATATAGAACAATAATGGTCGGTAAATTAGAACGTACAATGACAAGCAAAAGTCAAAAATTGTTATTTATTACGAACGAACATTGAAATACAAATTAGAGCTGTAACTACATAGTAGCATATGGAATTTCGTTTTGACATGCTTTATTGTTGGTTGAATAACTACAAACATTATCATATCCTAGTTGCTAACAATGTTCTATTTTCATCGTTGTAATCGATTGAAAACCATATACAATTTACTTACCAAAAGATATGTCGAAAGAATAAATAAGACATAACTAATATTTTTATGGGCTATGGATATGAGAAGGCAAATTTTCGATGCTAGAAAGTTGTATGGCTGCCTCATCTTCAGCAGCTAATTTATATCGGCAGAATATTTCTTGTAATATAAAAAAGATAAGTATATGAGTGCATGCGTTGTAATAATTCCCAACAGATGACTATTATTTCGTGTGGCAATGTGTAATTCAAAATTATATATATATATAATGTGTAATTCAAAAGTATATATATATATATATATATATATATATATATATATATATATATATATATATATATATATATATATATATATATATATATATGGGCATGTGATGCTACTATTTTGATACTACTACATTTGTGATTATTGTGCTTTTATCTCCTAAGAGTGACTAATCCATGTGCATATTGGTCGCATGAACAATGTTTATGTATGATCGCGCTAGTACAGATGATACGCTCATGTAATAAAACATTATTTCATAAACATTGTCGATACCAAAAAGAATGTCTAAGTCACATAAATGTCAGTAAATAGAATTTCAGTGTTGTATGCCATTTATCTGATGACCTATTTGGTATTCCATAGTATTCTTCTTTAATATACCACTGCAAATAGATACATGACAATGACACTCTTAAAGCAAAGAGGGCTTCTAACATAGGTGCTTATAAGTATTGCGTTTGTGAAATGATAGCAAACATATGAAACAGCTTTATGCATTTATTTACCTGCGGGGTTTATGCTGACGGGTTTATGTGTGTTACTGTTGGTTGTATTTAAGTCATATGTTGCACTGTGTGCCATTTAGTAAAGGCTCACAACACAAATCTGCTTAGTGTTCAATAAATTATGTTCAAATATTTTAAACACATATTCAATCGGATATATTTCCAATTTTGAGATTGCTCCAACAAAACTAAAACAATGTAAAGTATAACCTTATATTTTAAATGTTTGATAAAATAACTCGTGAGATTCTACTGAAGTTAGTTTGTAGTTAGTTAAACGAAAATGTCTCTTTTCTACATGTGAACAGTACCTCAAACTTTTACTAGAGCGCTCTGCAAGCCACCCATCTAGACTTCATTTTTGAACATGGTGAAATGAGAATAAAACTGAAGAAAATTTGGAAGATTTCGAGGGCAAAAATTTGATGAATTTGAAGTTAATGTCGTGCAATTACGGGGTGTGACGTGTATCTATCGGTAAACTAACCATTTCAATTTGCAGATTGCAAAAAAGCGAAACGACTGATGTGTTTCGCTTTATTTTACTGTGAAAAAGAACAGATGTGTACCTTGCCCAATCGCAAGGATTCGTACATTTTACAGTTCTACGTTAGTCCCTCTACCCGTAATAAAACTCTACGTTGATGTTTTCACAATTGATAGATACGAATCACATCTTGCAATGGCATGAAATTTACTCCGAAATTTCGCATACATGCTTGCTATAAAAATGTAAGCTGGTTTGGCACTCGCAAGAAACGCCATAATATTGTTTTGTTGTTGTTTTTGTTTGTCAATTCTGACCCTTCCTTTACACTTGGATGTTGATATAAACAGGCAGCTTAGACTTGTGTTGTTATTTAGATGTTTTTTCTACGGATTTACTTAACATAACTTAAATAATCTTAAATAGGAAACACAAAAACAGCAAAATAATGTAGCCGAAAGGCCGATACATTTAATTGAGTTATGCACAAGGTACGGTGTATCATTCAGTTCTGCAGGCGTTTTGCATATTCTGCAAATATTTTTTAATTACCTTGTGCAACAGAGTAGTTGACAGGTTAAACATAAATAACTTAATGTTTGTGTCAACAAAACTGACAAACAGTTATCATTATGATTCTGTCATTCAGTTAATTACACTTGTTCCATCCAAACTTCGATGGTTTATTGCTATTCCACAAATTATTCCAGCAAAATTCAAGATCAAGCTACACCTTTGGAAACATAGATTCGAAGAAAGAGTAAATTATACGAGCTATCAACGTCGCATCTAATGCAAAATTTTGATCACACTTCAGCCTTAAGCTAACTAATACTAATATTAATGATGTTAAGATTTTTACCGCGAAATGCGTTTGTATCGCAACGCTAAATGCATGGCAAGGCAATTGCAACCTGGAAAAATTGTCCCTGATCAAAACATCCCAAAATAATATTCTCCGAAGTTCCTTATTACTTATTTGTGCATTTGTCCTTCATTTATCAGACATGCCTAGTGAAATCTTGGACAGATTATGTGTCAGAAGTTGCAACTTCTAAAGTGTATTGTGACTTGTTAATATGTATTTATTTATTTATTTTTCTTTGAAGTTTCGCCATGGTGCTGAGACTATGCTTCAAGATACTACACCTGCTGGCGTACAATACTGTGCGCCTGTTTCTGGGGTCCATCCAGGCGATGATGTGGTCGGTCAATGGCACCTATTTTCAGCTGTGGCGAAGCAGACAACCGAGCAACTATGACTGGTCTGCGCATGTGCAAACCATCTGGTTCAGACATAAGTTAGATTTAGTCATGGAACCATCCGGACCATCCAATTTTATTTCAACTCATCATAGTTTTCAGAGTCCTAAATATGTTCTTAAAAAGAATGTAACGTTATATTATGTTACCAGCAGTCAAGCGGTTTTTGTTGAAACAGATCCTAAGATAGATGCAACGTTGTCTGACAACGGTTCTTTTCTGCGTGTGGCGCAGTTTATGAACGCACGCAAGGTAATTACCATGCCGGTAGCAGCCTTCAACCGTCTGGCCGAAACGGTGGGCGATCCAAAGGGCACACTAATCTTTGTGTCAAGCACCTCAAGATGTGGCACGACTTTACTTTGCCAGATGTTTGAAGAAACAAATCGGGTGTTGGCATTTTCAGAACCAGATGCAATAAATGCAATCGGTGCCTACGATGGTAAAATCCCACAAGAGGAACTAGATCAACTGGTTATAAACTCAATACGATTGTTGTGTAAACCAATGGATCGCCGATTCGACGCATACGTTATCAAAACAACCGCTCCAACAATCGAGGCTGTACCAACCTTCCTGCGTCTTTTCCCCAAATCCAAGCAGTTGTTTATGTACAGAGAAGGTTTAAAAGTCGCCCAGTCGCTCAGACGTAGCGGAAATCAAATGCCACTCTTAGAAATCACGTTTCTTGTAACTCGATTCTCGCAGACCCTCACTCACATGAGCGTCAAGGCCATGGGCTTGAGTCCAGATATGTTCAAGGTCAAATGCATCGATGGCTTCGTATTTTGCCTTTATGCATGGGCCGTAATCGTTGACAAATACATTCAGTATCGAAAAAATAAGTTGGAAATTGTTGCTGTGAAATATGAGGATTTTGTGAATTATCCACTAGCAGCCACAGAGGAACTTCTGAAATATTGTGGTTTACCAACAGAATGGGCAAACGATGCAATTAAGGCCATGGGCAAGGATTCTCAAAGAAAGTCCCCAATTAGTATGGACAATCTCAAAATGTTTCGACGTGAAGAACTCACCCCACACAGGAAATTGTACACTGATAAGATATGCGACCAGTTCGGTTTACCTCGCGTCCCAGAATCCTGCACTCTGGAAGGCACTATCACCCATGTTGGAGAAATGGCTTCTTCAAAGACCGGTAATTAAAAACATGGCGGGATTATCGTAAGTACCTCAAGGTACCTCATTATCACAATGTGCTTGTGGTAACTCTGGGATTTGCTTGAAGCATAAATAAGCAATAAGATGATATAATGATTAGAGTTTCCAGGTACCGATATTTAAAGGAATGGTTTAGATATTGCATTATAATCTGGATGATAAACTGGACTATTATTTTAATGCATACATTGTTCGTGTTATCGCTTATTTCGTTTTACCCAGGGAGTATGAACATTTGAGATTATTGACGAAATCATCCCCACATATTCCTTATGCACAAAGATTTTAGGTTATTCTGGAGTTCTAAGTGTAAATGTGTTGCTTTTATAGAACTAGAAACACCATAATTACAGTCGCATATAGCCTAGGTCGACCTCAAAGTAATATAGAATACGGTCTGTATTAATGAAATATAGAAGTAGAGATCACAAGGTAGGCGATAGACGTAAAGACCAGGCTCAGTTATGTTAAGAAAACGAATAATTTGATCATAAATTATGACAAATACACTATTAATATCTGAGCTGCACTAATGGACACGTGACACACGTGATCACTTTAACATAAGACCCATTAAAATGCACATTATGATTATGAACAGAAACATAAACAAGAAATTTGTTATCTAAAATTTGTTATCAGCTTGTGTCTGACCATGGCATGTATTAATGTTGCATAAGATTTATCTGCTATAATATCCTAAATAATAATAATAATAATAATAATAATAATAATAATAATAATAATAATAATAATAATAATAATAATAATAATAATAATAATAATAATAATAATAATAATAATAATAATAATAACACTTTAGAAACTTTTCCAAATGTTGAAATTGCTGGGGTAATTTTACACTTGGCATGAAGCTTGATTCGGCTGTTTTTTTGTTGTTTTTTTTTGTTTTGTTTTGTTGTTGTTTTAATATTTAGATAACCACATGGCTACACACGGAAATATAGGTAAGTCAGAGTACTGGCTTTATTCAATTACCATTGTAACTTTCGGAATTAAAAGAAACAATGGACTAAGTTTAAAATGTTACCATTGAATTGGAACCACTTTAGGGGTGCCATGAGCACATGTAATAAAAAAATCTCTTGTCCTGGAATTAAAAGACAGGATTTTTTCTTTGCACAAACTAGAGCCTCAGTGAGGCAGGATCCCCCCGTGTAACACATGTCAATGAAATTGAAAACACTACATTGCCCAACAACTTTTGCAGATCTGCAATATATATATATATATATATTTTCACTGCATAAAATTTCAGAACGCTGGATCGAATCGTTTCCGGACAAAATCTAATTCAGTGCTAACAAATTTACTGAAAACTATCTATCTATCTAAGTGCAAAGAGGTTTCCCTAAAAATATACTACATTTTTTACAAGTCGTATTTTTGAGAATTTTAGACCAGTTTCAAAATTAATACGACATTGCACATGTACAATATATATATTTTTACTGTGTAAAATTTCAGAACGCTGGATCGAATAGTTTTGGGGAACTCTTATTGACAAAACCTATCTCGTGCTAACAATTTTCCTGCAAAACAGCCACTTTGACCAGTCGTACTTCTGAGAATTTTTGGCCGATTTCAAAAAATAATACTACGTTGCACACCTTCAATATACGTTCTAACCACGTGCAGAAGGAAAAAGCTATACGACAACTACTTTCGACGATATAGCCCGGACACGAGGGCGCACGGAAGCGGACAGACAGACGGACAAGCTGAAACCTATATCCCCTCGTTACACGGGGTATAATAACGTCTAGCATGCATTAATTTTTTATATTTCTGCTTATTGGTTAAATATTTACACAGGTAGGATCTTCGTTTTAATATCATGATGACTGCTGGTGATCCCTTGCAGGCTATAAATATGCATGAGCAAACAGAGAGATAAATATAACAAAATACATAGTACTAGGCAAATACTTTACGAAAGGCGTAGTGGGAATGGGGGAGGGAGTGGTTGCTTCCACTTCATTGTTACTGGGTATGTGCATTAAGAAATACACTTTTAGACAGGAGACTTCGTAATGATCTAAAAAAATTCACAAGAATTCTCCTTCAACCTCTTCAAAGGCGTACTATACATCTATGGCCGAAACAAGACTTTTGGCGGCCAGAAGTCCTACCGCCAATTGTGCACCGCGAAAAGTATGACCGTCAAATGTCCCACCGCCAAATGTCAATGGTAACGATGATCTGGAAATGCGCTTGTATATTTTGATATATTTTGAAATATTTGACTTCTTAAATAGAAAATAAAAAATAAATCATTTTGGCTGAAAAAACCTCTCTAGGGTCTTCTTTTATTTTTATTTACTTATTTAGTTTTTCTTGTAAGAATTACGAGGCTGTTTCACTGTAATACTGAGCAAACCGAGGACGAACAGACAACAAAATTGTCATGTGACCTCTCGTGTTAAGAAAAAACCTCACATCTTCTGCAAATAAATAAAAAAAATGAATTCACAGAAGGCAGAACTATATGTTTTAGCTAGAATTTATTTGCATTGCAAGTCGTATATTTTCAGACAGTGATTGACGATCTTCTTCAATGTAACTAAAATATTGCAAAAACTACGGGCGTTTTCACTCGGCAGCTTAACTTATTTGGTAGATCTCTTATAAACTATCTTTTTTTTTCTACTTGAAAATGGAGTTGCTTGGAAGATACGGAAACTGTGTCGTGGGAAATGGTCAGAAGATTTGGAAGTCTGTTAAAATATAGTTAACTTTTTTCGGCTGTTCAAGGTTCTGACCCTGGGAAAAGAGGTGGAGTGGAGGTTGAAGCGAGGGTACCAAAATTACAAGTACATAGGGAAATTGTAGCTTTCAAGATTCCCCTCCCACAACGCTCATTGCTTTTTTCATCATACCACGATTTGTGCGCATTTATTTTCTCTCCATGCTCTCTGGTGCAAAGAAACATCGCAGCATCGTAAACTGTTCAATTTGCTTGTTGGCTCTTTACTATTTTTTGTTGGACAAAAATAGACGTTTTTTTTTTTTTTTTTTTTTTTTTTTGTTTTGCCGCGATTATTTTTTTACCTGCGAAAAATAAACCTTGGAATAGTAGACAAAAAAAGTCCTTAAGTCAATATGTAATCTAATATATGTAAAGTATACGGGACTTCTATCAAGTTATAGCAAGATAAAAAGTCACATCTAGACTTTCTGAACTTGGTATAAATGAACCAGGATAAGGCGCGTGTGCCAAGGCTGCGAGCTAAGCTGGGGGTGGCGGCAGGGGTGGGGATGGGGTTGGTAAATTCAAATGCCTTCGTAAAAAATGTCATTTCAAAGATATTGAACATAATGTATTTCGTTTTTTTAAATACATAGTCGAACCATGCAAGGGAAAATATTTCCCAGCACGATAAATCTTGAGCTTCAAAAGGAGGTTTGTTCTACATGTCAAAAAAACCTTTAAACGCCTTGGAATAAATGTGTCTCGACCGGTTTAACAATCAGTTTACTGAACATTAAGAACTGGCATTTATAAACCATCTGCGTTTTGTATCTGCCAAATCACGTTCATTGCGAAGGAATCGAGCCTCTTTCCCTCCCTCCGTCCCTCCCTCCGTCCCTCCCTCCCCCCTCTAAAATAGTCACACAGATAACACAGACATGACGGAAACTGGCCCATTGAAACAAACATGAACCAAATCAAGTGTTCAGCGATTACATACATCAGATCTCATCCGATTACTGGTACTATCTCTATATCTGTCTATCATATCTTAATCTCTAAAGGCTCTAAATACCCATCCCACTTCGAACAGGTCGTCTCATTCTTTCAAAAATGGTGTAATCGAATCTCTGGTAAAAAGTTTTCCACTTCAACCACCTGGCGTATTTACATTGCTTTCTTTAATTCAAATGTAATCAGCCGTTAAATGAAATAAAACATTTTAATCTCAAACTTAACAATATCAATATCTTTTTTTTTCAGCTTAGTTTTGAAAACTAGACCATTTTTGCTACCGAGTAGCGAAAGTTACACTTGGGATCTCAAAAATACGATTCTGAACACTTAAAATTAGAATTATTTATGCCAGGTTGTATGCTGTATTAAAACTCTGTGCAACACAGTTTATGACATATTATATCCCCAGTAAACATTCTGAAGTCGAGAAAACGTCTAATTGAGGTTGGGTCAGCGACCAGGCAAAATCGCAGCATTGAATCTGGTTGTACTATGATTTTGATGGCGACCATACAGCAACGTTTTTGGCACAGCGCTGAACACGTGTGGGATAAACAATGTGTTATACATGGCAAGCGAATGTCACTGAACAGTGGACATGAAGGCCATACGGCGATGCATCAATTCGATGCAACTACGAACTGCCCATCTTATTGATGCCAGAGGCGGACACACAAAATTCTGACGTTTCTGGAGATATCGGTGGTGCTTCAGCTAACACAGAGTTTACGCAATACTTGACTGTAGTAGTTTCATTTACAGCCTCCAACAGTCAATGTTGCTGAACAAAACACTGAAGCAGTCCTATCATTTTACGTGTAATATGTCAGTTTCTCTGCTCCCCTCCCTTCCCTGCTTCCCTCCCTTCCCTGCTCCCCTCCCTGCTCCCCTCCCCTCCCTACTTCCCTCCCTTCCCTGCTCCCCTCCTCACCCTGCTTCCCTCCCTTCCCTGCTTCCCTCCCTTCGCTGCTCCCCTCCCCTCCCTGTTCCCCTCCCCTCCCTGCTCCCCTCCTCTCCATGTTCCCCTCCTTTCCTTGCTCCCCTCCCTTCCCTGCTCCCCTCCCCTCCCTGATCCCCTCCTTTCCCTGCTCCCCTCCTCTCCCTGCTCCCTTCCCTTCCCTGCTCCCCTCCCCTCCCTGCTCCCCTCCCTTCCCTGCTCCCCTCCCCTCCCTGTTCCCCTCCCTTCCCTGCTCCCCTCCCTCCCTGCTCCCCTCCCCTCCCTGCTCCCCTCCCTTCCCTGCCCCCTCCCCTCCCTGCTCCCCTCCTTTCCCTGCTCCCCTCCCTTCCCTGCTCCCCTCCCTTCCCTGCTCCCCTACCTTCCCTGCTCCCCCTTCCCTGTTCCCCTCCCTTTGCTGCTCCCCTCCCCTCCCCTCCCTGCTCCCCTCCCTTCCCTGCTCCCCTCCCTTCCCTGCTTCCCTCCCTTCTCTGCTCCCCTCCCTTCCCTGCTCCCCCCTTCCCTGTTCCCCTCCCTTCGCTGCTCCCCTCCCCTCCCTGCTCCCCTCCCTTCGCTGCTCCCCTCCCCTCCCTGTTCCACTCCCTTCCCTGCTCCCCTCCCCTCCCTGTTCCACTCCCTTCCCTGCTCCCCTCCCTTCCCTGCTTCCCTCCCCTCCCTGCTCCCCTCCCTTCGCTGCTCCCCTCCCCTCCCTGCTCCCCTCCCTTCGCTGCTCCCCTCCCCTCCCTGTTCCACTCCCTTCCCTGCTCCCCTCCCCTCCCTGTTCCACTCCCTTCCCTGCTCCCCTCCCATCCCTGCTTCCCTCCCCTCCCTGCTCCCCTCCCTTCGCTGCTCCCCTCCCCTCCCTGCTCCCCTCCCTTCCCTGCTTCCCTCCTCCTCGCTGCCTGATTTGCGTTTTGTGTCATTAATATTCAGTACCTCCCTTCCACTGTGAAAGGCAAGAAGCAACAAACAACAAGGCACCGGCAAGATGCAAAGTACTTGACCGTTTGACCGGTTTATCAGGGCACAGAGCGTGTACTCTCCTTCACAAATCAATCAATCGATATATATAAATGATTAACCTGCTGCCGCTGCTGATAACAATTTTTATCTTGCAACAAATACAATAAAGCGGTCATCTAAATGACCCGATGCAAAAAAATCCACTTCTAAGTAAGAGCACGGGAAATAGTCCTTACAGCAAAACCCCCGTGACAGAACACTCACTGCTCGTGAAGGAACAACCAATAACGAGCGAACAGCTTTCTCGTCCTTGCTTCAGTTATATAACAATGTGCATCAATTCAGGGGACACCTCTGTATAATCAATATTTTCGCTCTACTCATTTTTTTGGAAAACTTCGTTATCAATCGCTACTGGAAGAGTAATAAAAATGAATATTATTTCAGCGTATTAACCCTTCTCGATTTTCCACACTATAGTGTGTTCAACTTTCCTGGCCTATTTCTTGACCCAGATACAACTCTTGATATGCACAATCAAAGGTTGTAGATAATCATCAACTTAGATCTCTCAATACAAGTCAAAAGGGCGAGAGATGTTTATCAGTCCGGATACAGCGTTAGGACACGAGACTGGATCGTCACGTGACATGATCCCAAGTCTCCGTGGCTTTGTGAACAGAACGCCTGGTATTGTATAAAAGCACTGTTTATTTGCTGTGTAAATAGAACTGCTTGAAGGTAAATATTACTATTTTTTGTACTTTCTCTTTGGTTAGTATTATATAGTTATCCGTCTATGACGCTCCCTAAAAATGAATTTCATAACAGTTTATAACGGCCTTGTAAGAGGAGAACGACGTTGCATTGCAGAAGATGTACCATTGAACAATTCGCTTCAATGAAATACCAGCTTAAGTTAGATGTATCTGACAAATAATTAAATAAAGTTCTCTTGAATAGCTACTATTATGAAACCCTTTTCAGGCCAGAATCCTCCCAAATAAGCTTCATCACTGAAGCTTCATCGGGCAAACCAAGATGTCAGGAAGCGTGATATCACTAGCAAGCAAGTTTGCAAAATTAGCAGTTTTTAACATCTTCCGGAAAACCTTCGGATTCTGCCAAGGCTGGTTTTGGTTAGCGACAGGGAGATACTTCGTGCGCTGGTGGCACGGGAAAAAGAAGTGCCATGTTTTATCTGTATTATTCCGCCATAAATTAGATCTAGTTCTTGAGCCATCTGGGCCATCGAATTTCATTTCCTTGCATCACAGTTTTCAGAATCCTGACTACGTTCTTAAAGACAATATTACGCTATATTACGTCACAAAAGATGAGGCAGTTTTCATTGAAACGGATCCAGAAATGGACGTCACACATTCAGATGCCGCGGCATTCATGCGAGTTGCTCAGTTCAAACATGCGAAGCGAGTTATCGTCATGCCTATTGCAGCTTTTCACGACTTGGCTGAAAGTCTTCCGGAGAACAAAGGAAATCTAATCTTTGTTTCAAATACCACGCGGTGCGGATCGACGCTGCTCAGCCAAATCTTCGAGGAGACAAATGAAGTGCTGTCCTTGAGTGAGCCGGACGCTCTCAACGCGATCGCGTTCTACAAAGGCCGAATGCCTCAGTCGGAGCTGGACCACCTCGTTGTCAATTCAGTGCGCATGCTCTGTAAGCCGATAAGCCGCCCTATCGGGGCGTACGTTCTGAAGCTGACGGCACCCACAATCGATGCGGTTCCGTTGTTCATCCGACTCTTCCCGCAGTCACGCCAGTTGTTTATGTACCGCGAGGGCCTCAAAGTGGCCCAGTCGCTCACTCGCAGCGCCTCCCAAATGCCGCTTCTGGAACTCACCTTCCTGTTCACGAAATACTCCAAGGCCTTAACGACAAAGGGGGTGGAGGCCATGGGACTAAGCCCCGACATGTTTAAGGCAAGTACTTAGTTTTTTTTCAACACGGGTACATTTTTACTCTTGATAAATTTAGTTTTGACATCACCGCGATTCACGTTCAAGCTGACGTACAAGAAATGATTGACGGATGAATAAATAAAAGGACAAAATGCAGTGTTCGCAGAGTATGTCAATCCGCAATGAAACAAATTCTTGTTTATTTTTGCTCCCAGTAGTGTATTCAAGTTGAAAATGTGACGCTTGTTGCGGGATGTTCATACGTGTGTGCGTGGAAAAGCTCGCTATTTCATATGTATTGCAATTATACTTGTAATTGCAACAATAACATGCGTATGTTGCAGGTGAGTGTGAAGGACCCACTGGTGTTCTGCTTGTACGTCTGGGCTGCTATTACTGACAAATACCTGCAGTACCGCCGCCAAGGTATCGACATTGTGGCTGTGAAGTATGAGGATTTAGTTAAGTATCCACTCCAGGCAACGAAGGCAATATTCGATTATTGTGGAATAAATTCTCAACTAGCCGAGGAAGCGATTCGAGCTCTCGAGCGCGATGCACAACGGAACTCACCCCTAAGTATGAAAACCTTGAATAAGCTCGATTTACTTGAACTGACCCCAGAAAAAAAGAAATTATCAGATCAAGTTTGCGACCAGTTTGGATTTCCGCGAGTACCCGAGCCCTGTACTATCGACGGAACAATAACATCTCTGAGTGAACTAGCAAAACTGAAAAGCGGATCGGTGAATGGGCGTGATCATGCTTAAGTGTCTGCAAGGAACTCAGTACAGGATTCTTTTAAACAAATTAACTTGGTTATCAGTTAATCGTAGTGCAGTTTGTAAGAGAATGAATTATACAAATCTCTGAACGAAAAAAAAAAAAGAGATTTCAAGGTGGTGGCCAACTCATTCTGATGTTTAATTTGTCGTGTAAATATCACCTGTAGGCCAGTATTCTACTGTTACAGAATATACGAAGGAACTATAGTTCAATGTCAAAACGTCGGTTTATTTTGTCTTTGTAGTTTTTATTGTGCACCATTTAGAGTATTTGGTTTGTGCTGATCATAAACAAACCAAGGGCACAATCCAAATGCGCTGTAAATATCTCAATAAAAATTATTTTAAATCAGAAAAAGCCACAAAAACAAAATTAACACCAATTACTCATTCACTACTTTTTGTCAACGTGGCACTAAAATGACAAGCTTAAACACTAAACAGACACCTGTGTGCTAGACCGATGAGTTTGTATGCCACGTGGATGACCACAGGCTGTTTAGATGACTCGGTACGTTCTACAGCCTGTATGTAGAAACGCGTGGGGGGGGGGGGGTGGGCGGGGGAGGGGGTAGATGCTTGCTTGCTGTATCACAGATCCTTCTTTGAGCCACACTACAACACACAGGAAGAAGACATTTACTTCAGTGTGGTTTTAAGACAAAAAAGAAAAACTCTTAAACATTCCATAAGTAGACGAAAACTGTTTTTTATTAAGTTTTCAAGAAATTACTAAAAAAATGAAATGGTTGATTATGAGAAGACCGTTTCCTGAGTAAACTTGAAGGAGCTTAAAAGGCCAGTTGTTTTCAAAGTGAAAAATTGAATCTTAAGAAATGTCCTTTCTATTTACAACAGATAACTTGCCTTTGTTTACAGAACCTAATTATAGACATCGATCGGGAATTGCTCAGGGTATCTGTACTGTTCTAGACGTGATGTTTTCTTTTTGACGTCGTTCTGTTCTGCTTCGCATTCAGACCTGAGACAAAAAAAATGAAATGAACAGACAGTGTTTGTTTCGTAATGCACTCATCAGAAACAGTTACTGTGATATCAGAAAGGAACAGCGTATAATCGATCATAACGTTCACAAGACGGTTCTTCATTTGTAGAAAGAATGGGCTCAATTTTATACATAATTATCTTTCTTTCAAGCTGAAATGTCTTGCTACAGTGAGAAGTTTTTATAGGTTGTCTTGAATGAGCCAACTAAAAGCCAGCACAATAATTCATTTAAAGTTTTAGTTCAGCGTGACACTTTTTATACCACACTCAAGTGACGTTCTTTTTTGCTAAACGGCTTCCAGGATTTTGGAATGAAATAAAGGACTGGCATACCCGCAAACATCAGCTTCTTGTGATGTCATAGTGACGTTTTCTTCTAACTCGTGGAAGTCCTCAATGATTTCAGTGTTTCGCACACTGCCGAAAAAATCCGTCAACAGCACCTTGTAGGCATCGCGTTGAAATAAGTCAGTTCTATAATTGACTGTAGAAATACAAACCCTCTTGGGACATACTTTGAACTGAAAAAGAATTCGATTATAGATTTATTATCAGTTCTAGAGGTTCGTTGTCCTGGACCAATTTACGCTTACAGTCAAAATTTCAGTAATATTTAATTTAAATTCCGCAAAGCTTTCAATGTTAAAAATGTATTTTTTTTCGTGTCCATAAAAAATATACGTCGCATTACGCTGAAGCTTTATTCCATAACAAGTAAAAACAGAAAAAGATAAGGGGCATGAAAACAGCAATCCGTTTTGTGGACCTTTGCCACCACAGTTGTACCCACCAGATCAGCCATGGTGTGTTTGCTGTCAGGCTTGACGTTCTCTTCCAGAAAATTGAGCGCATAATATGTGAATCTGTCGATGACGTAAACACCAAGTTCTGGGTCGTTCTGATACTGTAACAAAAACAAGTACTGGGTGGTTCTGATACTGAACAAAAACAAGTACAGGGTCGTTCTGATACTGTAACAAAAACAAGTGCAACAATTGCGACACACCTGTATCTCGCTTTGCTAAACAGGAGTCGCATCAATCAATTTTGACTAACTCACTTCGTTAATATTTTTTTTATAATCGACACGTCCCACTTTGATTACTGAAGTTTTTTTCAAATAAATAAAGAAAAACTAGCTTGTGCTTACCGACAGTGAGTCTTCTCCAACCAGACTGCTCGCTATACCGATGATATTTGGAGAGTAGAATTTCTGGTACATAGATTGTGCTTGGCAAGTATCAATGACGTATAAAATCTCGTGGTACCTTAAACGTTAACACGAAACAACTTTCTTTGTTTTTCTCAATTTCTAACCTTTTTTAACTACGTCTCTGTGAATTGAGCATCTCTTTTTGTGTGTGTATGTGTTGTTTTAACATCCCTTTTTTTACATACTGGCATGGGTTCTGCGCACATCATATTCAACTAATTTGAAAAAAAAAGACACTTGTCCTTTTTAAAAATGGCGGAGGAGGGGGTGAGAGTGGGGAAAGAGTTGTTTATTTAGAAGCTCAAAGTACTGAAAAGTACCGTCGTTTCTGCCACATTTGTTCAAATGCATCGGCGAGTTCTACATTTGAGATTTCTTCTGCGTCTTGAAATTTTAAGAAGCTATCACCCCCGTGGCCTTCAACAAGCGGAAAATGTCGACATTTATCATCATTGGCGCTGTGAGAAAGAAACTGAGTATTTGAGTCTTTAAATTAACCAAATATCCATAAAATAATTCACAGGAGAGATGATGTATAAATTCTAACAAAAACCCTGAGTGGATATTCTACAACTCGCCATTCCATTATACGAAATATTCATTTGGTCGAATACTTTTGCTCAGTCCCGATTTTTTCCCTCTGTAAGTCTTACAGCACCTACGATAACTCGAATATCCTCCAAAATGGAACCTCTTGAGGAAGGCCTAAATTTTAAGTGTTTGTGAACAGCGGCAATAAACATCCTAATTTAGCGTAGCAAGTGACATTGTGTAAACAACCCCGTTACTGGCCACAGTCTGTTATCTATATGGAAGCAAAACTGCCCGCATATGCCTCCAAACGTCACTCCCCGTGACACCAATTACACCACGGTTGATTAGGTTTATATGACGCTTGTTGTATCGTTATCTAAGTTTTAATCTATTGTGTACCGAATAAAGTGTGGATGTATTTGAAAATATGCTTGGGTTAATAAATGGTAAGACTTTAGTGCACTGTTGTTATCAGTTTACTGAGAACTCGAGTATTCCACAACTCGGAGTATTTTCCTCGGTCCCGCGAGGTTCGAGTTATGGAATATCCACTGTATGAAAAAAATGCGTGAACAGTAATTTTACAACGCATTGCCATTGTAATTCCGCCAATCCAATGTTGGCATGGTTGGTATCCTTCATGTTTCGATAGTTCTTTTCTTTTAACCAAAATCTTAATACACCTGTCATGTAAACAAGGATATTGCTCCGTTCATCCGACAGGAGGCGCTTTGAACGCGGTGTACTTCGCGGTAAGCGACCCGTCAGTACTCGGATGAAGTTCTCCACGGTCACCTACCATCACAAAAATATAGAAAATTCAAACTTAACAATACTGTGCGATTTTTATAAGAACATTCACGAGACATTTGCTATTTTCCGTATCTATCCCCTTGGAGGGGTAGGGTTGAGGGTCCTGCATTAGACAGATATGCTTTTATAACATATTCAAAATGCATGGAGAAGGAGAAATAAATGGAAATGTATATATGAAAAATTTCACTTTTATTTCTGGAAATCACATCCTCTACAAGAACAATTCTTTCTTCCCGTGGCTCATTTTAGAATTACAGACTGAAAATGTTCATCTGTCCTTTACAAAATAGTGTCTTCTGCTATTTATACTGTGATCTGTTTAAGAAGTAATCATACGTGTGTTTTTTTTTCTTTAAACTACACAATCTCGCAACTTTATAAATTATATACTTGTGCGCATCTACCTCGTAGCCTCTGTAGTCAACCTCCACGTCATCACCGTACACGTTAATATGCTTTTTCTTGTTGTCATATATAGCTGCTGCACAACAAACACACAGAGAAGATGACAAGCTCACAACACCTTTAAGTCGCCATAAAGAATTAATACTTGAGCACTTAAAAAATCCGATTTTTTTTTTTTAAATCGTGATTTTTTTTTATTTAAATCTGATTTTTTTATGTTTTTGATTTAAATCAAACTGAAAAAAAAACGACAAAATATCCAAACACACAACCTTTTAACAGTTAACTGAAGACTCGTAACACTCTCTTGTAATAAAAAACATTTACATTTCAAAATTTCTGTGACAACTGTCCTCAAATTAAATGTTCAGAAAACTGTCTTCAAGTTCAGTTCTTCATTTGAGCGATCGGTAGCAAAACGCCAGTTTCCAGCCTTTTCCACTCCAAGGTTTGTTCAAGTAACAATCGAAAAAACAGTGATATGGCGGGATGGGGATATTTAAATAACCTCGTTCGACGCGTAACACTAATACTTTGTTTACAAGCACATGCGGTTGAGAGAAAGGCCGGAGTACGTTGCAGATATCGATGCTACCGGGAGTTTCTGAAAATTTGTTGTTCGATTACATATCCACTAGAGTACTTGCTCAAACAGTCATAAAAAATACTACGAGATTCAAGGGTTTCTTTTTCAAACAGCACAAGCAGTTACCTACTTAAAGCGCGCTGCCCCTCTCCTCACCTCGGAGGCTCATGTGCATAAATAGCGTACCATATGAAATGCCTTGTGTAAACAAAGGCGTCTCCAAGGGCTTTCAGTGAACACAGTCTGAATGACACACATTTTGAACAAAATAAAAAATAAATAAATAAATAAAAAATCGTGATTTTTTTTACGTTGATTAACTCACGACTTAAATCACGATTTAAATCATGCCAGCCCTGGCATAAAACTGCTTTGGGATAAAAATTTAAAAAAAAACATAAATTTTAGACCCAAAACTATATCACAAGCATTTTTATCGGTTTAGATATTGCAACCCACCACAGCCAGTGCTCTGGAACAGGACAACTCGTTTCAGACTACCCCAGCCCCCGACAACTGCCCTCGGGACAACTGCCTCCTAGCACTATTGCCCCCGGGACGATTTCCCATCCCCAACCAATGAATGAACTTTAATGAACTTGTTTTGACCAGTCGACTAGGTTGCACTGGTATAGTAACGAAAGTGCGGATGGCGGGCGCATCTGTCGTCTGTACGTACGCGTGTAAACTCTTATTTAACAAGTAAGTATTTGTGAAACACGAGCAGACCCCAACCGCCCCCAAATTCAAAGGGGTATAAAGTCAATTTTTACCACTTCCGGATGCCGAATCTGAGCAAAAGTACCAAAAGGCACATCTCGTGTCGAGACCTTTCTTTTGAGCCTATTTTCAATGGTCTACGACTAACAGAACCGAAGATACGGCGTTTACAAGCTTGTTTCCCTAAACCCCCAATTATCGACCATTTTGGTTAATTTGACCACTTCCGGATGACCAAATCTGACCAACAATACCAAAAGGAGGGGGAAGTCCCGGGGGTCAATGCTGAGAGGAGTCCCGGGGAATTTGTCCTGACCCTTAGTGCTTACCAGGTCTTGGATTTCTCGGATTGCATGCCATGTCATCCGCAAGCATCAGAATTATATGGCTGAAAACAAACACCACACTTCATACTTCACGCAAGAAGTTTCCAATTCCGTGTTGAAGTACAAGCTTTCTCACTGTCTGGTTGAAATAAAAGCTGGTGTAAATTTGCTGTTTAGAGTCGTTTGATTCATTTAAGTTCATGATGCAAGTAGCCCAACTGTTGTTGCAAGTCTATGCAGTTGGTATCATATCAGCCGATTCCAACACCAGAATGGCGTCCTTTCAACGTCGAATCGATGTTAGAAAGTGACCAATTGTCTGTTGGATATCAAAGTATACATTAATCAGCTGTAGTTAATCTGTTTAACTAGCCCGCACATGCAGCCCATTCTTATGCTTACCTGTCCGGTATACCCAGTCTCTTGACACTTCTGTACATGGAGAGGACATTAGCAACATGCCTGTAGTTGAACCAGAAACGTGAAGTATCGACCAGTACAGCCCAGTTGTTCGTGTGATTACTTTTGAAGAAATCATCGAGTTTTTCGGCGTTCTGAGAAAATGTTAAAAGGGTTATAATTATAGCAACTTCTGCATCACACACTGCTATTTATTATCTCCACAGTAACACACACGCAATCGAAACTGAAGTTGTCTGGGCGATAATATAGGAACTATAAATTTATCTCAAGAAATACCGCACTAACTTTTTTCAACACCCACAATCATTTCTTTATGAAGTGTCTCACCTCTCCGTTTGCTGAGATGCTACTGGAAATAGCAATTAAACAAAAAATGACTTTTAAACGATTAAACACAAATACTTCGGACATCTTGGAAATACCATTGGCATTGCAGTGGCTAGTGTTACAAAAATTAATATAATTCCACTTTACTGTGCCTTTAGTCATTGTGAGAACATATAGACATGAACAAAATCTAGGAGAGGAGGAGACCGATTGAAATCATAACACAATACATATGACCATTATTTATTTGATTAATTAGAATTTGAACTCCTATCAATTATGAAAAAATATGAAAGAAATTTTTAAGTTAGACAGAGAACGTGTCAGTGTGTGATGTTAGATATTTTATATTTACACTTGGAAAGTTTCCCTTTTCTCGTGTAATTTGGACAGCGAGTTTTCTCTTTTTTCTCAGTATGACGCTTCTGCATAAGTCGCGAAAAAAACGAGAATAGAAACGGTTTGAACGCAGACCTCCAGCGAAATTCTAAATTGCATAAGTGCCGGAGGTATGTATGGTGACGCTGTGTAAATTTTGAAGCTAATGATGCATTAGATGTTGAGTTTTATCGATAATTCACACTGCACATCAGCGATACCAAAGCTTTAGCACGTGTAAGGTAAAGAGCGTGCGCTTACATAATTTGTCATTGTTTGTTTTGTGTGTTTTCTTGCACGAGGTAAGAAAAATGCGGACTGTAAGTAGTAAGGCTGAAAAACATAAAAGGATAGCTTCTGTGTACTTGCGATAAGGTGCTTTAATATCAGTTTTCAAAGTAGAAAACATATAGACCCAAGGCTGTTTGGTTCATTGCTCTAACCGTTATAATTCTTAAATCTCGTTATGACCATGGCAGGTAGGATTTAACTATTATTTTTTAAAACTTTCATGAATCCAAGCTGTTTATGGGCACTTTGGACATGAGAACCAAAAAATTATGGTTGAACACTCTTGTGCAATTAGCCACTGCAAAATCCAGCGCTTTAATTATATAAACAAAAGTTCACATTTTTTAATTTTTATTTGTGCAGTGTAAAAATTAGATTGATGATAGTTAACATATGATACAAAAGTAATATGACCCTGAGTATGGGTAAATAACTTGCATATTTTGCCATTTGACAGTAGATATTTGGCACTATATTTTCTTGTTGTGTTGTAAGTGCTCCGATCATTTGGGCCCCAAATAAGCGTTCATGAGAATTATGCATCAAATTACACAAACGCTCTATAAACTCAAAGTGTATGACAACGTTTAAAATCTTCTAGTTTTACTTTCATTTTTCTGTTGGTCAATTTTCAGTGTTATTATCTGATAAACTAGATATTTATCGAAATGAAATTGAATGCTTGCGCCGACAGGTGTCCTGGTTGTTGCTAATGGATACAAAAACATCGTGGGAGTGGAAGTCTGTGTAATGTAGTAGTCAAACTTTGAAGTTTTCGTGGGAATAAGTTAAGGAATACTTTCTAAAATATTTCAAAATGACAGCAACCGGTGCCAAGGATTACTTGGCAAAGCGGGAAATCCCGCAGCTTTTTGAGGTCTGTATCAATTCGATAAGAAATTACAGTTAAAAATTAAACCTTTGGACAAGTTCTGTTTGATGGGGTTGTTCACCAGGATTTCATATCTTCTTTTAAATGATGTAACCTATGATCTTTGTTCTGGTAAAGTAGTTGCGTTGAGTTTTTTTCAGGGCTTTGTCAAAAAAACTGCCTTTTGAAAATTAATTAGCTTGGAAGTTAACAACACCAAAAGCTATGCCTTTTATGTGTTTACGAGTGGGAAAAATCTTACGAAGGAAGCGATGTGAAATTGAACAAAACCTAAATCCTTTGCAAAGTCTAATACATCCCCGAACTGTCTTTATTTAAGTATAATGTTTTTGAATTAAATTTATTACACGAGTATCACTTTCGTATTGGAAGAAATGTTTTACATGCACAATGAACATTTCAAAAGCGGGCACCCTATGACGCTCCGATCGTTCGTAGTCTGTGTCTAGTTACGAAGAAAGTTACATGAAATTAAACAGTCCATTGAAATTGGTGAAACTGAAAATTTACCTAGCCGAATGCAATGCGTCAGGTCACCTATCACGGATTCAGAATTATCGCCCATTAAGGCCATCCCATTAAGCGAAACATCAGCTGAGTATCACACCAGCGTTGACCCTGTTATTCTGTGTTAAGATGTTAATTAGAAGCAATACAGTTTCACCAGCACGTTCGCGTTATATGACCTGAAAATATTTTGCTGATAGGGATTTGCAATCCATCCACTTGTAATGTTCAATTGCTATGGTACTTAGCTTGTGGAATCTCGATTTTTTTTTTTTCAAGATTTTAACATTAGCTAAGTCACCGAGATTTTAACTTGTTAGAATTTTGGTCCATAGGTTCCAGCTAACCCTCTCCACGGTCAAGAGAAAGCCAAGAATAAATCTGATGAGTCAGAAAACTCGGGCAAAGCCGGGAAAACATATCCTAAAATTCAGAAACGGGTTGGGGAAACTCATGTCGAAATTGACTATTTTTTCCATTTTTACTCTTTCTGTCATTGTGTTTTATGTCGTCTATTCTGCTTTATATCACTAGCTCTGCACTCCCAATTATGACTGTGTCAAAATTTTGAGGAATTTGAGGGCTTCAAATGCTAGACATATACATATGTTTGTATAAATTCGAAAAATGTCGTGGCAACCGTACTCTAAGGAACGTTGCAGTTTTCCCAATATATGTTGTCATAGATGCCAAAAGTTGTGATTGAGTGTTAAAGCCTAGCTTAGCGCAAAATGCCAGTCTCAAGAAAGAGTATGGCGCGTGCACTTGTGTGGCTGAACCTTACTCATATTTGATATACACACCTGTAGCTCCCTCAGGTAGTATGCATCAAATGCAATGAATTACTTCTTTAACCTCCAGTTCGTCAATTTGGTCACATAGTCTCTTGGGTATGGGTCAGGGTTTTCAAAGTTGAATTGCTTTGCCACATGCACTAAAATGGACGAAGAATACGCTGAGAGACGCGCAAATGGCTACTGAATTTGGTCATTGTAATTAAATTCAAACAAACATGACCATTTACTTTATCAGTAAATGTTGACTGTTTTTTTCTTCGTCCTTCTCTAGAGCTTAATGACGGGTTTGATGTACTATCGCCCCGAAGACCACATCGGATATCTACAAAACTGCCTGCGCAAAATCAAGGAAGAAGGGATTGAGCAAGTGAAATGGAACATTTTCATTGAATCACGCAAGAAGACACCACTGCCACCCATCACACCAGACAATGGTATTCGACCTGGAAGCGTGGCACGAGATCCGAGCTTTATCACAGGTTGTGAATGGTTTCTGACTTATGCTTGCGTGCTCAAGGATAGTAAAATATTAAATAACAGACCAGTTGTATCCAATAAAATAAGAGATGTTTAAAATAAATTGAGAGACAGATTCTTTAAAAGATGTAAATAAATATTAGAGCAGTTCACATTTTCTAAAAGTTAGTGTTTTGCATATTAGCATTTGCGAAAGAGGTTAAAAGGAAATGTAATTAGGAGTAATGCATTGCGTTATTTTATGATTTAAACATATTCTGTCGAAACAAGCACTGTTTTTGCACTCAAGATAGTCAAAGGAGCTTCTCTTATTTGTTTAGTTCCATTTCTATCAACATTAACCCATTCTGTGAAGTCATTTCCAGCCCTGCTGCTGTAAATTGTGTTCTAAATGAAGTAGGAAATTGTGCTTGTGCAGTTGTTGGCTATGCGTCACATTTTAAGGAGTTCTGTCATTAAGACATTTCTCCATTGTGTTAGCAATCGTGGATGCAAAAACTGAGGTTGTTACACGGCTGAAATTGGCCGCTCTGATGCAGTCTTGCCTGGTATCAAATATGTCTTGCCCTTACTTTCCTTTCCCGTTAATCATACAGTGTTTAAATAAGATATCGCGTTGAACAAATAATCACAATTATCGACTTTTCTTGTTTAATGAGATAGCAGAGCGCACAAAATTGCCGGACGTAATATTTGTGCTTGAGGAGAAAAAAATGTTTCCATCCTAGACCTCAAAACCAGATTTGTTTACGGATTAAATAAGACGAATTCTTATCTTATACTTTAGGACTAATCAACAGAACTGTGCTGAATGTTCCAGCACCTATTGGACAGAGCTAATTTCATGGGATCTCTTTTTATAGGGATATTTTCTGAAACCATATTACAAGTTTGACAGTCATTCCTTATCTGAGTGCTGTCTGGGTTGACTTTTTTAATGCCTGAACAATGAGTCAAAATTTACAGTCACAGACAATCCCACTTAACGTCAGTTTTTTTCCCACCAACAGGAGATAAGTATTGTCGTCTTACCACACAATGTTTTGCCTTTGATACGTAGCTGGATTTGCGAATACCCGAATGGGTTGCAACAAGAATGATACGCCGTTCGGGGTGGGGCATCTTGTGTACAGCATGAAGAAGTTCACCTGGGTATACGCTGCATGCTGTTTGGCGGTGTATTTGGAACTAAACATTACAAGGCATAAAATACATGTTCTTTGGTGTATATATAGATAGTAAGAACATGACCAATGAGCTACTGGACCGAAGCCTACAAAGCTATGTGCTCAACAGAGAAATAGGTAGCCCTGCCAAGCACACAAGCAGTTGATAGATGTATTATGTGGCCGTTATGTAGAAACTTTCACTGCTATTATTTTATAGCTTGTTTTTTTCCGCTGTCTTTTTTTTAAGAATAGCAAGTACCTCACACCCTGGAAGTTTTTTTGTTTTTTGTGTGAGTTTCTTTTTTTTCCCATGAATTGTTGTAGTAAAGTGTAGTGGTTAGCGGAGAAAACAGTTTCTTTCGTTTCCTCCCATGTGTTTGGCTTTACTCATTTTCTGTTTTTGTTATTTGTTTTCGCTTACATAAAACTTTTTGTCGTTTTTCGATACAACGTGTATGGCGACGAAAAACAAATGATGTATTTAATTGTATTTTCGATGTGATTTATTTTATTAGAATTTGACCATTAGGACAGTTATGATAAAAAAAAAGAAAAGAAGGCCCAGTGAACAGGGAAAATTAAAAAAAAAGAAGCATTTTTCCAAGCGCACATATTTCAAGTACTTTGGGTTGACTTTATCTGCTTGATAATGCTATCTGAGCACAGTGTCCTCGGTTGATGTTGTAGTGTTTGCGCTGGTCTTTTTTCATCTCCTGTCATTATTTAAGTATTTTCTAACGTGTCTAAAGTTGTTTCCGAAGTGTCGTTCTATCAGGGAACTAGGACACGTTTGTGTTTTCTATGCAGTAGCTTTTTTTCGAGTTTTTTTTCAGCTTAAAAGTTTCAGGTAATCCTTTTACTAACAACATGACGTCACTCTTGAAGTTTTGGGTTTCGATTTTTCTAAACATGTAGTTAACATTATGCTTTATTCTCATCAAAATTTTGAGTTTTGTACTAAAACAAGATCTAAGTTTTATTTTTGTTCATTTGCCAATTAACCGTAACACTTTCTCTGTTTCTTCGGATGCTGCATTCGCCTGTTGAAATAAAACACTGTGAAGAGAAATGTGTTCATGTTATGTTACATTTTTTAGAACCGCAATCGCTAGATGCTAAGCGCGGAAGTCCGCTACCGCCCATTGGCAAAAGTCAACAAGACAGCGCCTTCCCCGATCGCATTCGTTTGCCTGATTGCCCCATTGTCCTAATTATGGGTAAAGTATCATTCATCAACGAATAAATAATAATAAAATTAATAATAATAAGTGAAAAAAAAACACAGATAACAATAATAATAATGGAAATTTGTACTAATGTGTGCTTTGATTGCATGGCCTCCCAAAAATAAGAAAGTAAACATCAAAGATAAACAATATAATGTGAAAATAGTTGTTGATGCCTTGCTAGCGCGTTTAATGAACCGGGTTTTTTTCTGCCGTCCAGGGGGACCGGGTTCCGGGCGAGCCACTCAAAGTAAGATGTTGATAGAACGCTACAAGGGCTGGGTGCACATCTCCATGGGCGACCTGCTGAGGGATTCCATTCTGCAGAAGGGAAACATGGACGCCAGGTGGGGGGCGGTGGCCCAGCTGGTGGCCAAAGGCGAGCTGGCTCCGGAGGTAATACTGCTGTTGCGGAGAAAGAGAGTGGGTGGGGGGGAGAGGGAGGGGTTAGTAGTCAGAGGGGGGAACGGGTCTGGGAGTATGAGTGGGAAGAGGGAAGGAGAAGAAAGCTGGGTTGCAGAGAGATAGAGAGATGATCAGTTTTAAAATAAAGGATTTATAAATTTATCGTGGTTGGGGTTGGGTAGATTTTCTTCGTGACATGTGGAGGGAAGGCATTTACGTCTCACGCTATGCATCCGGTCTTGCGGTATCATCAAGATTAGTAATTTCCCAGAAATATAACATCTGTTTCTGATGATCAGCAAAATGTTGCCCTGTCTCTTAAAGCTGTTCATTGTTCAGGTACTTTCTGTTGTACAGTGGTTCCCACAACGAGAAACATACATTGTTGGGCTCGGGGATTTGTCTCCCCCCCCCTACCCCCCCCCCCCCCCGACGGTGAAAGTGCCGCTGGTAAGAATTTATTACGTATTAAAACAGTGAGTTTTTTTCAGGAGTTGACGATTGATGTGGTGAAGGACGCGATTGGTGCACAGGGAAATGTCAACGGCATCATGATTGAAGGCTTCCCACGCACCATGGCCCAAGTGACAGACTACGAGAAATACGTGAGTTATACGAGTGGCGACTGCGAAAAATGCGTGAGTTATACGAGTGACTGACTACGGGAAATGCGTGAGTTATACGGGTGACCGACCTCGAGAAATAACGTGAGTTAACGAGTGACCGACCATGGGAAATACGTGAGTTGTAGGGTTGACCCACTACGAGAAATACGTGCTTTATACGGGTGACCGATAGCGAGAAGTACGTGAGTTATACGGGTGAACCACTACGAGGAATACTTCAGTTGTACGAGTGACCGCCGCCTGTGAGCGAGAGCTTTTTTTGTAAAATTTTACACTTCACTAATTTGATAAAACATTGATGAATGGCGTTTGCTATATTAACAGCATCGTCATGGAGAGAGAGATCGTGGTGAAAAGTAATTGTTTATTGCGAAAACCGTGGTCCGGTACTTCCTTTATTTTCAAATTTGAGTGTTCCGCCTAAATACCTGCAAGTGTGTGTGTGGGGGGGGGGGGGGGGGTGGAGAGGGGGTGATATATCTACAGAAAATAAAGGGCATTCTGTATGTGTTGGTCGTTGCAGATTGGGCGCTGCGACCTGTGCATTGTGCTGGACTGCGAGGAGCACCTGCTGCAGCAGCGTCTGTTGAAGCGCGGTCACGTGGCTGGGCGCGTGGACGACAACATCAACGCGGTGGCCGCGCGTCTCAGCTTCTTCAAGGAGGAGACTCTGCCCGCCATCAAGCATTTCGACGACAAGGGCAAAGTCGTCATTGTGAGTGAAACAATCGTCAGCGCGTAACCCGCGAACTCACTGCTAAAGAGAGGCCGTGGGATGGGGGGGGGGGATCGGGGGGAGGGGACTGATATTATTGCCATTAAAAAAACTTGAGTGTTAGCCAATGGCTGTATATAATCGAAAGAAGTGTTAATCAAAGTCTTAGTTAAATCGGAAGTAAACAAGCTGTTTAATAATAGCCAATATCTTTCAGCTCCCCCCCCCCCCCCCCCCCCCATCCCGCCTTCATTCCATTCTGTTACTTTATTTCCTTATTTCGGCTTCGGGGCACGAGGCGCATGTCATTGATTCAGATGTTGTGTGGCAGGTGGACGGGGATCGAGACACCCAGGATGTCTTCTATGATCTTGCCACTCTGTTCGACAATGTTTTCTACGCCAAAGGCAACGCGCCGATAGCCGGCAACGCAGTACCGCAGCCTCCTTCCGGTCCTAAGCCCGGCTCGCCGCGCCCCGGCAGCACGCGATTCAACCACCCCGGCAGCAAATCCGGGCGCCCTGGCAGTGGCTTTGCCAACGTCCCGGTCAACATTAACATCAATGTGCCCGATTCTGGCCGATGTGTGGACATGCCCAAGTGCCCAATTATTCTTCTAATGGGTAAAGTCATTCTTGGCAAATTGTACTGCTGAACGGAATGATGGTAATAAAGGGTAAAGTCATTCTTGGCAAATTGCACTGCTGAACGGAATAATGGTAATAAAGGGTAAAGTCATTCTTTGCAAATTGCACTCCTGAACGGAATAATGGTACTATAATATCTATTAAAATAAATAAATATATAAACAGCAACACAACTTCCTTTTGTGCACTCTGCATGCAGCAGCTGATCTTGCATGATATATTAGGGTACATGTAATTTTCCATTTTTCCACTGCGTTCCGCAAAATATTGAAGTAAACATTTAGCTGACGTTGTTTCAGGCGGCCCCGGAAGCGGCAAAAACGCCCAGGCGAAGAACTGTGTGGCGGCTCACCCAGGCTTCGTGCACGTCTCCATGGGGGAGGAGATACGTCATCACATCGCGCAGAAAGAGAAGGCCGACGCCAAGTGGAAGATGGTCAGCACGCTCGTGCAGGATGGCAACATGGCTCCCGAGGTGAGGCTAAAGCGGTGTTGTCCAACTCCTAACCTCTCCGCCCGTATGGCCTCGTGTGTATCGGTCCTTTTTTCGTTCCGCAGCCCCACAATCCATCCGAATTCATACTTAAATTCATATTTAAAATTACACCAGGCAGTCTGGGGTTTTTCAGCTTTGTTTACATCTGTTTTTTTTCAGGATGTTACTATTGAGTTAGTGAAAGGGAAACTAAAGGAAGCCTCATCGGCGAAGGGAATCATTCTAGAGGGCTATCCGCGAACGAAAGAACAAGTGGAGGAATTTAATAAATTTGTGAGTGATAAGGCTTCGTGTTTGTGACATAAAAGGAAGTCCCATTTTACTGTGTTTAAGGATTCATTAAGCACTTCATATTTGATGTACTATTTTATTGAAAAATAAACATAAACATTAACAAATAAACATTGACATTTGCTCAGTAAAAGAAAGTGTAAATAAAAAAAAAAGATAAAAATTATTATGTGGAAAACAACTGTAAGTATAATATGGAAATATGTATCCCTGTTACGTATTAGCTGTTAGAGAATTCGTGACTAATTTGCATGCGTTTCTCCCAATTTCCAAAAACCCCGTAAACAAACAAAGGTTGGCGGAGTGGACTTGGTGTTGCTCATTGACTGCGAGGAGTATACACTGCAGAAGAACCTCACCGACCGAGCCGCCCAGGTCGACAGGGTGGATGATAGCCTCAAGGCTATCGGCAGGCGAATCGCTTTCTTCAAAAACAACGCCCTGCCCATCTTGGGCTATTACGATGACATTGGAAAGATGACAATTGTAAGTGTGTAGGAGTTTGAAGAGAACTCTATTAACCCTACCCCCCCCCCCCCCACCCATCCCTTCTCTGCTTATTTCAGGGCCGACATCTGCCGTAATCTTCAGTTGTGCAGTGCCATTTTGTACTTTCTGCTTAAGAATCGGGGCATTTCTGTCTATGGTATTGGACCTGGATTCAGAAAAGTGACAATGTTGCCCATTGGTTGTACCGTCATTCGACAGATTTTTACCAAACGGATAATTTTGCGAAGGAATTAGAGATGAAACGCTGAAATATTACCCTTTGCTTCTGCAGTGGTTTCCGTAAACTGACCTACGAGAAAGTAGGTCCGAGTCAGAGGTCCTAAGCCAATTGGAGACTGAAATGCCCTCAGCTCAATTCCTCATTGCGTGACTGAGCTAATGTTTTAATTTTGTTTCGTATTCAAGACTTCTAATTAATTTGGATTTCTTTAACAATTCCTTTCTTGTTTTACTAACCATTTGTTTAAACAGCAGTGATGGTGATGTACATTTTTAACCCTTATCTTCCGTGCTGGGAGCAGGTTATTGTATTTGTGTGCGAGAGGGTGGTATCCCCAATTTCACGCGGAAGAATATCAACAAAAATATTGCGAAATACTGCCGCTTCTGCTTGGTAAAAACGGATTGAAGATTTCACTAATTTCTTTAACTGGTTTTGAGTGAATTTTGTGATATTCTTGATTTGCGGTGTTTGTTTCTGTAATTATGTACAAAGTGTTTTCTCAGTCTGATATATAACAGCGTAAGCGGAAGGTATTTCAGAAAAAATTTCAAAGACATAACTTCATATTTGGAGGAATGAAATCAATTTTTCCCCTCAGTTTTTTTTATTTAATATTTTTGCGGTGCTGTGCTACTTTAACAAACATACTCTGATATGTGCTTGTGTATAATTGCAAGTTTTGCAAAAGGACAAATGCATTTGGCGTTGCATATTTCTGTGTGGCGTATAAAAACACATAAATAAAAGACAAATTCCCTTTTATAAAAAATAAAAAAAAATAAACGAATAAATAAACCGAATGCGATGAATCATCTGCAGATTTTGAGCGATTTCGTAGAATAGTGCGCCAATACTTGAGACAGTTACACGCAAGCACCGTTGTAGGGCTCCTCCTTGCTGGTGAACTTTTTGCTTTTTCAGCTTTTCCTCGTGGTTCTTTAAGGTTATTAAAAGAACAAAGCGGATCTCGAGCTACTTAAAGAGTACACTGTACATGTGCGCTTGTCATTTAATGTGAAGTGTAAAAGCTGTTAAATCAAGGAAGTATTTCGATTCATACAATCAAAACGCCAGATCGGAGGAGCGAACTTGGCTGTTTTAATCGACTGCGAGGAAAGCACATTGCGTGGTGTGTATGAAGACATGGCGACATCTAGTGAGGATCCAGAGAAGTCACGTGATCTCTTGAAGGCAGCCAGCACAAAGCTGGCGTTGTTCAAAGAGGAGACACTGCCTATTTTGAATTATCTGGACGACACTGGGAAGTTGATAGTTGTGAGTGGCGCGTAATGTGGGTGTGTATGGCTCATGTTAGGCTTCTTAGGCGTGCATGGAAATGTTCCCAGTTGTTTTTGGTGAAATAGTTCATGTTCTCATTGTTCTCCCTAAATGTCTTGCATTTCGATGTTGTCGTGAATTGTCTCACGATTAGATAGCGAAATTGTAGTTAGAATTTCTATTTCGGTAACCATTGGTTTGAGGACATTTTTTTAACTATTTACATTGGCGCACTCCCAGTGTTTCACCTGGTGCATACAGAGGGCGGGGGTCATAAAATTTCTGTTACTGATAAAATTAATGTGTGACATTTGTGAATATTATGGAACTTTTTGACGCACGATTTTCTGGCTGTTTTTCTTACTTATTCTCATTTTTAAGCTTTTCTTGTGTAGAATAACAGATTTTCCGAGCAGTAATTATGCATTTCAAGTTCTTCTGCTCGATCGTGGATTTCTCTTTATATTTCTTCATAATTTCATGGGCTTAAAGGAAGAAACAAAGGATAATTTCTTCCTTCTTAAGTTTTTGGCTTCAGGGTCTGTCCGTGGCGTCCTGTTTGTGATACATCGGAGAAATCTGTTCCAAGCATCACAAGGCAAAAAAAAAAAAAAAAAAAACACTAACAAAAATAAGTATATAAACAAGTAAAAAAGTAAATAGCAACTGTTGTTAGCATGGCTGATTTATACACATTAGTTCTGTTTGCACATGCTAGCTAGTAACATCCAAAACGTGTTATTCTTATCCTTACTAAGAGAAAAAGAAAAGTAACTTAATTTTTTTTCTATCTGTAGTACAGCAACCTCGTGACATGTAACGGTTTTAAAATCTTTTCAAAACAAGAACAAAAACTATTTTAATAAATTAAATGTAGTAATTAAAGAGTTTTAATCAATAGTATTTATTATGTGAGTAAATAAAAATTGATGAAAAGTTAATATTTTAAGATTCATATTTAATTGTAAATAATACTAATAATTGGATGGTAGGTGAATGGAGATCGTCATGAGAGCGAGGTCAAGAAGGACATATTGCTGGCAATTGATCAGTTCCTTGCCAAGCAGGGAGGGGCTGGCCAAGCCGTAAGTATCGCCTTGTTCAAGTAAAATGTTCCGGTTATTACATAAGAGCGTAATTTTAATTCGTCTAAATCTGAAAAAAAAGATATCTCAGGATTGATAAGTCTGCTGTCTTGGCGTAGCGCAAAAGGGAGCTATTTTTGGCGGTTTGTCGTCCATCTGGCCGTGTCGCAATGCTTATGGCACCTGCACCCAGTGCGTGAAATCTGACCAGTTTGGGCTATGAAACGGTAGAACTTGCCCATCTGTGCCGGTTCTGACCTTAGATGCTATTTTGGCGAGGAAGAATTTTGGAGAGTAACTAGTTTTACCGATAATTTATTGAATTATTAGATAACGTACTGTGGAACAGTTCTTACTTGTGATATTTTTCAGGGTTTTATTAAACCAATCCAACCCAGTGTTGTCGACAACGGCCGAATTTCCGGTTTGCCAGAATCTCGCATTATTGCCATGGTTGGTAAGTAAACATTTGTTTCGTAGGAAACAAATTTAAATATTACCAAAATCAATGAACTTTTTGCCGTTTGTACAAAAGCTTCAACTTGTTATTACAATGGTAACTGGCAAAGGCGGGGTTGGGGAGGGGGTGAGGGGGGGGGGGCAGCGGGGGAAGTGGAAAACGCTCCTGTCACAGTAAGAAATTGTTGTCATAAGGCCAATAGATCATCAAGAATTTCTCTTTGTTATGACCTTGAGGGTACTGTGAAGGATACGTGATATAAATGAGACGGGCTGTATCGGAGCACTGAGGGTACTTTTCACCAAGCGTCTTGTTGTGCCTCTAGGGTCGCCTGGCTGTGGTCTGGACGCGCATGCGCAGAAAGTGGCGGACAAATATTCATTCACACATATTGCTTTAGCTGGAAAGGTCAGTTACATCGCAGTGGCTTGGTATTCATTCAATATTATGCGTTTTAACACAAAAAGTTCTTTCAGAACCGAACCAAAATTCCTTTGCTTTGACCTAATTTCCCCCCACTCCCCCCCTCAAAAAAAAAAACCGCCCCGGTGCCTGTAGCAGTAGCAACCCAAGCCTGAAGCAGGACTTAGCAAGGCCGATGGAGAGTTCAAACCTAACGCGAGCGTGGCTTTATTTTTATTGTGTGATTTCTTGTGAAATTATAATCTCATAAACGATGTATGTTTTTTCTGTCATTGTTTCCGTCGCTGAATTGCGTTGTCATGACGATGTCCAGTACACTTTCAGTAGTACGTAGTGTGACGTTTTTTGATACTGAAAAAGCGGAGAAATACAGCTGTGCATATCTACACGTGCACAGTTTTATACGCTCAGTCGTGAAATAAATGATATATGTTTACAGAACACCTCGGACGTCGTCTCAGCCCTGAAGTCGAATAGTGGTTCCGCTGGCTTCATCCTCAGTAATTACCCAGTAAACAAAACACAGGTGGAGGAGTTCAACCAACAGGTCAGCGCTAAAAAAAAATAGTCCGCAGTGCATTCTTCTAGTAACAGCCGTACTGTAAGCGTGATGGTCGCAATCTAAATCTCGCCCTTTTTTCACAAGCTTAGTAACGAGAAACAGGTTTTAGATGTGATTGTGAGAACTTGATCCTTATTGTCTGATCGTTGAGTTGGCGGTGTGAGAACCAGTAGATTTGAGCTACAGCTGTGAAAAAGCGCCGCTTAACACTATGAGCTGCGAAAAACGCAAGTCTCAATGTGTTGTTTGGTGAGAGATGTTAAGATGTTAGATATGTTAAGAGTTGTGGTAACTAAATAATTTAAGAGTTTTCAAGGCTGAATATGTGCCTAGGCTGAAATGAACGTTGACAGGTGGGAGACATGCACTTCATCATCGTCCTTGACACGGACGAAGAGCACGCCAAGAAAAACAGTGCCGATGCGGGCATAGTGGAGAACTACAAACGGCACACGCTGCCCGTGCTCGGCTATTACGACGACTTCAGGCGGCTGGACCTCGTAAGCTTGGCGGATATAGGGATGCTATGATTGGGTGATTGGCGGGGAGGGCTGGTTGGGGTGGGGAAGGGAGGGGCATAGTGGAGAACTACAAACGGCACACGCTGCCCGCGCTCGGCTATTACGACGACTTCAGACGGCTGGACCTCGTAAGCTTGGCGGATACTGGACTAACATTATTGGGTGACTGGCAGGGATAGGTGGTTGGGGTGTGGGAGGGGGGGGGTGGGGGAGGGGAGAGTGTACTGAGTTTGGAATGTAGAAGCTGTATGATGAAAAAAGATAGAACGAGCATTTCCAAAATCAAGGATGATGGGCTCAGGGGGGCGGGATATAGAAGTTCTGTTATGGAAAGGAATAAAGATGGGAATTTCCAGTGTTAGAGTAAACTCATTCTGTTGTTTCAGTAGGCATTGCGTTGCGTGGAAAAAAAACTGTTCAGTTTGAAAGTAAGGTATAAAAGGCAAAACGTGACGAACGTGTCCTTGGGTGGGCTGCGGTTGCACGTGTTGTCACCTTTTAATCGACAGGTTGACGTGCAGTCGAGCAGTGACGTCACGGCAGATATTTGCCAGGTCATGGATCGCGCACTGGCCATGCCTGCCTACCAGACCGCTCCGACTTCTGGCCCCACCAGCTTCCTCAACATTGTACGTATGTGCAGGCAGCAGAAAGCACTGGGGAAGCTTAACAGACCAGTTGGGGTGTTTGGAAGTGGTTGAGGGGGGGGGGGGGCGGGGGAAACTTTGTGTGTAATTATACAGACAATATGAGCTTTACTTTATCTCATCCGGCAGATTTTTTATATAAAGCATTCGGCACAAGGTGTGACGTAACAAACTTTTTTGAAAATGCTTGTAATAAACCGGCTAACGGGGTGCTCTTTTGAAAAAAAAAAAAAAGAGAAATGTTTTCCATTTAAACCACACAGGCACCGGGTTTGATTCCCGACCTGGTTAAATTGCAGCATATTGTTGATTTCAAGAGAAAAAAAGAGAGTTAGCTTGCCCATCACAGATATAAAAAGTTACGGATTTAAGGCCCCCTTAGAAAAAAAATAAACATTTAAAAAAGAGAGAAAAATATTGTTTTCAACGCCATAAATAAAAACCAAAACAAAATAAGTAAGAAAGAAAGTAAGGAAAAGTGTAACATTGTGTTTTCTTGTAGACCCGGTTAGAAGTCAGTGTGCCCGACAGCGGACGCAAGGAAGGCCTGCCCCAGTGCCACGTGGTCGGAGTGCTGGGTGCCCCCGGCAGTGGCTACGAGGCACACTTGGCCCAGGCGGCCGACAAAATGTCTGCAGTGTGCGTCAGCGCCGAGGCGGGGGTCAGTTGATATCTTCGTTGTCTGTCGCAGCAACCGGATGTAATGACATGTTCAATGGAAGGAAATGAAAGAACACCCGAAATAATAATAATAATAATAATAATAATAATAATAATAATGGAAAAAAACTCATGGATTTTGAAATCACACTGAAAACTGAAAATTGGACATTGACATAGCAACCTCATTTTTTTGAGCAGATGATTTGTGTCAGCGTGCTGTATTTATTTTGTCAGCGTGCTGTATTTATTTTGTCAGCGTGCTGCATTTATTTTGTCAGCGTGCTGTATTTATTTTGTCAGCGTGCTATATTTATTTTTTTTAGCGTGCTGATGTATTTTTTTGTTGCTGCTGTAGCGCGATGAAGTGTTAGAGAAGGTCAAACAAGCAGCCGAAGGTTCCACCGTCATTCTACAAGGCCAGCCCTGCTCAAAAGAACACCTCGAATGGTTTAATTCAAATGTAAGTGCCTTCCTGTCAGTCACTGAAATGTAAGTGCCTTCCTATCAGTCATTCAAATGTAAGTGCCTTCCTGTCAGTCATTCAGATGTAAGTGCCTTCCTGTCAATCATTCAAATGTAAGTGCCTTCCTGTCAGTCATTTAAATGTGAGTGCCTTCCTGTCAGTCATTCAGATGTAAGTGCCTTCCTGTCAGTCATTCAGATGTAAGTGCCTTCCTGTCAGTCATTCAAATGTAAGTGCCTTCCTGTCAGTCATTTAAATGTGAGTGCCTTCCTGTCAGTCATTCAAATGTAAGTGCCTTCCTGTCAGTCATTCAAATGTAAGTGCCTTCCTGTCAGTCATTCAAATGTAAGTGCCTTCCTGTCAGTCATTCAAATGTAAGTGCCTTCCTGTCAGTTATATTTCTTGTTTATTTATTTATTTTTTTGATAACTTTTTAGCTCAGTTAGACTGTCTGTCACAGAATTCACAATCACCACCCATTATGCCATTTGGCCATCCCTTAAGGCTTACACACAGTAATATTTAGGGTCATGACGGTGGGTCGTGAATCAGCACAATTAGGCTATCGATGTCTTGCAAGAAAATTTCAAGTTTGAGTTTGTAGTTGACCAACCATGAATGTCTGAAGTTACCATTTATCTTAAATTAAAGAGTCGTACGAAGTAAAAATTTTGTGTAGTTTCTTTATGAATGGTCCGCTAACGCTGAAGGTCGAATATGTTGAATCCCCCATCCCCCCCACCAGCCCCCCCTCCCCCCCCCCCCTGTGTTCCCACAATGCTGGTAGTGTGTATATGTCACTGTGTGCGTGACGGTTGTCATGCAGGTCGGTGGCATGACGGGCGTCGTCGTGGTGGACACATCGGAGCAGTTCTGCACCAGCGCGGGTGCTGATGGTGCAGCCATCGCCGCCTACAAAGCCGACTCCCTACCTGTACTGGCGCACTATGACGACTTCGGCAAACTTGAATTAGTACGTAGTTATGCTGTACAACAGTGGTGCAGTGTTTCACCAAGTCGTGTTTCCACTTCACCAATATTCTCGAAAACTTTCTTGTAAAGAAATTGGCTAGAATTAAACATCCAGTATCATAAAATTCCTTCATTTAAACTCCTACATTTAAAAAAAAAGTATATACTATTACACTTAACAAAATAAATTAGTTGACCTTTTTTTACAGGTGAAAGGTGAAGACCAATCAAAAGTATGTGAAGACCTGTGTAATGCGTTAGCGAAGTTAACACAGGTACGTGACGTCACTTCTGCCACCTTACAATGACTCCCGTCACTTGACTAACCGACTTTTCGCTCAAACAAACCATTCTATCCCTTAATTAATTAACAGTTTCCCACCGTTATGGAGTTTGTTTCAAGAGACTGTTGAACTGTTCGCAGTGTTGTAATATTTGTCTTATGGAAGTGTGTCTGAGGTGGTGTGCTGCTTGACGCTTCTGTGTGTGTGGTCGTATAAAATACAGCTATTCACTCATTGATACTGGAAACGCTGGCCTTTCTTGGATTCAAACTGTACCAGTATCCATCATAGAGTACTCTTGGGTACTTTAGGTATGTCAGTGCGTATGTTTTAAAGAACAGTAGAGAAATCGCAGACAGACAGTTCAGTCAGGCGTATATCACATAAAACAAAGCGTGGAATGTTGGGAAACTATTGCATCTGAAGTTAGACAGGCCTTGCCACGAGGGTTGGTGTGTTTCAAGGTGCTTTCTGTCTTGCTGAATTGTTACACGTGCAACTCATTATTTGTGAAAACTAGTTAGTTTTTACGACTTGCATCAGTTATAACCTTGGTTATTGTAATCCACGGGTGTGGTATTAATTGTCTCGAGCATCGATCACTCGTGCCATAAATTGCTTGCACTCTATAGCAAGTCACACACTTATTTATTTCTAAAATTTATTGTAAAAAGCGTTTTCAAAATCATCACACAAGTTACAAAACACATTTGAGAGCCTTTATTTTAGGCTTTTATAGTGAAACAGTTATAACGGCGCTGTGGCTACTGCCTTTGTATCTAGGAGTTGAGGGGCTTGGGGTATAATGAAGGTGGTTTGGATTTGATGTGACTGCTGAGGTCGGGTTTGGACAGCGATGGGAATAGACTGGGATGAGCTTTTTTTACACGACACCTAAAAATGATAATATGGGCTTTCGGTCAAAGTGCTTGCTTGCTTGTTTTTTATCTCTTTTGCTGGCTTTTTTTTCCCAACAAAATTTGGCCAAATTTTATCTTTTAACTAACCTAAGCTGACACACGTCCCCCTCCGTCCACCCACTTGCTTTTTAGTGAGTTTGCTGTGGGGTTTGAGATGTCCTTGCAGTCCCCGGGGTGGGGTGTTACGAAAATTATTTGCTTGGAATTCACCGCACTGAATTTGTCGATTTTGCTTTTCAAAATACAGGAGAAAAATGTAGGTTAATGCGCATCCCCGGCTAACCAGTGTGCACTTCGAGAATAAAAAAAATCAGCAGTGTTGCCATGATAAATATATCCCACTCCCTCCCAACAAGAAAAAACCTCATCTATTCTGTAGTCTTGTGCAGAAATTTTGAAATCGCTTTACTAATTCTGCATTGTTTGTTAGTATCATGTGACAGGTGTTTTGAGACTTATATCTTTGAAAATGATCTCTGCAATGTGCAAGTGTTCACCAAAATAAATTTTTCACGAACTAGATTGGTGTTGCTCTTCAAATCTCTCATTTAGAGTACTGGTCACTTTGTACGAAAGCAAGTCGAAATATTTTAGTGATTTTATTGGCAGAACTTTCTTCACTTATTATACAACTCGTCTCTTAATTAAATTGAGCATGTTTGTAAATGTTACTGTTAAATTGCAATTCGTATGTCTATTGCAAGCGTAATTAAGTATTTAAGTACCGTTTCTCGGTTTTCAGGTATAAAATACACGGCAAGAATTCATTGTTGTGAGAAAATAAAACACTCTACTTGAAACCAAAGGAACTGACAACTTCTGAAGTTATTTTAAGTATTTAGGATTAAAGGAAACTTTCCAACATAAACAATCAAACAAAAATGAGTGGAGATAAAACTCGGGTGCATCATACATAAGAACGATGGAAAACGACGTCAGGACTGCTCAGAACTCCAGCGGTGTTGTCGATCCCTCGCCACAGTTAAACTTACACTTCACAAGCCGGAAGTGACTGTCGAAGCCTGCTGTTGCAGTGTCACCCGCAGTTCGCGTGGAATTCTGGACATATTTTCCGCAAGAGGATCGTGGCGTTGGGCACAACTCATTCCTGGTTATCTTCCCTACTCCTCTTACCTTTTTATTTGTTTGTTTATTTCTTTATTTTTTATAACTAATATTATTCGAATGGGTTGTAAACTATTGATGCAGCGACAATTCCATGTGGGTACAGCAAACTAGTGACAATCAGTGTTTTTTGGTTTTAAAAATACATTAAAAATAATAGGTTCTGCATTTTTGCAATTTGTAATCTGTATTTTTTTTAAGTGAATGTTCCAAGTTGCACATTGCTATTCATCGTGCTGCTGCGCAAATGTATTCCTTCTTGTTTGAAAACCAGTTAGAATATCTGTGATCATTTGACATACCTAAAGTAACTGTGATACTGTTATATATTTTTGTACAAAAGCTAATTTTTATTACAGTTCTAGAATGGTATCCAGGTTATGTTGACATTTTATTAATTTTGCATTTTTAATTATTTTGATTCATTTTTAAGTTTTTGTTGTTGTTAAATCTGCATTAAATATTAGCGTTTTCAAGTTTGAAAAAAAGAAAAAGAAACAAAAACACACACACACCGCTTTGGTCTCTCCCAGATTAACTTCAGGTTGGCATAGTAAGGTATAGAATTTTAGTTAAGACTAAAATACTGCAGTTGTTTTTCCTTAAGAACACATTTTAGCTCGAATATTTCTGGTTTAATTTGTGGCTTCTAGTTTGAATCTTCCTTTTTAATCAAGACAAATGTGGGTTCATGGTGTTATTTTCATGTAGGAGCCATTCACTTTTTTGTTTTTATTTTCAAATGTAAGAAAAAATATTAGTGATAAATTGTTCCTATAGTAATGTCATCAAGCCACAGCATTTGTGGTCTGAAGAGCAATAAAATACACCAAAATGCTACTAATTTTTACTTATTGGGACCTCTGCTTCTCCTCCCACCCCCCCCCCCCCCCCTCCCTCCCTCCCAGCCCCACTCTCGTGGACAATCCGTGCCTTATTCCGGTGCTCTCCCTTTCTGTTATGTACAAGCCATCGTTCCTTCCTCTGCCAAAAATTGTCATTTTTCACTCCACTGTCCATAATCTTTGCTCTTCGCAACCGCTGCCCCCCCCCCCCCTCTCCTACCGTCCACCGGGGCCCTTCTTCCTCTCGGCTGATTCACCAGTTCCTTCGCCTATCCGGATAGCAAAGAGCAGCTCCCGTTCCCCTACCCCCTCATCCCCCCCCCCCCCCTCCGTTATCAATGTTTTCTTTACAGATTCATCATTTCCAACCTCACCCCACCATATAGGTCCTGCTTTGATGCAAAATGTCACAGAACTCCCGACACTTGTTCGAATTGAATGGCACGAAACCGGCTTTCTCTACACAAATAAGATGAATTATGAAGATGAGCGAATGATAACAGACAGAATAGCACACGGAGGAGAGAAAAAAAGTGCACGGTTTTCGCTCATTTCAGTACCAATCTTAACTCACAACAGAGACTGTGTTCAGAGAGCTGAGAATCAACACTGACGTATGGCGTTGTTTGAACCTTAATCTAGCCCTTTATACTGAAAAATAACCACCGTTTTGAGAGTTCATTTGAAGGACATCTTGGGTTTTGGAAATTTGAAAATAAATGAATGAAATTGCCCTACAGGTTATATTTGTGAAGGGACTGCTTTCTGTGATGGTCACAAACACTGCAAGGGCATGGGACCGTATTTATGATATCTGCGAATGCCTATTTTATGAATAAGGAATCGCTGAATTTATTACAGATGTTTGTTTACCATGTGGCGTAGTCCCCACAATATCACTTGGCTAGTTCAAAGTTTGTGCTTATTACAACATTCTTGTAGTCGATTTGATCTGAAAAAAAAAATGAAAATATTTTCTTTGTAAAAATGAAATATATTGGCGGACCAAAAATATTTAAAATATTTCAAAATTAAAAAGGGGTCTGAGGTTAGCTTTGAGTCTTGCCCCGAGAAGAGAAAGATTTGATATAAAAAGATCTTTGGTTTCAAATTCTCTAAATCCTGTAAGTTCTGTCCTTCATGAACAAATGTAGCGACGTGTATTTTTATCCTATGTGGAATTGTCTACGCTTGTTGTATTGGGGAACATTTCTGCCTCAAGAATACCTCTCAGTACACCTATTTATGTATTTTTGTATTTACTGCTACAAACACAAGTGTTACTTTACTTTGCCATGTGTGTATACTGTAGCCTCGTTATAACGACATGGTCGGGACTCGGAAATTAGGTTATTAGACCCGGCATGTGGCCCATACTTGTAAGCAGCTGACAAAAGGATGTTTTACTATGACTTGTTTATGGGGATTTCATGCCATAAACCCGTTCTTTCACCCGGTTAGGACGATGGGCAGAACGCTCTTCTTCTTTGTGAATTGTTTCTCTTGTGTTTACGTTTGCTTGGCCTAAGAGTAATTCTAAGGAGTACTTTACTGTTGACGACCCCTGTAAATGAACGCACCGCAATCGATCTGGCCAGTTTAACTAACAGCAAGCATCTCGGCCATTAGCGCGCACTAGCTAGCGTATACAGAGCATGGTCTTCGCTGGAAAATACGGTGTGCAGCGGTTGACTTAATAAATGCAAATTCCTGGCCCCAGGATCGTTTTCAACATATTGGTCCGATTGGTAACAAGTGGTCGTGTAGTATCCGTTAATAACTGGAGCGCGTTAATGATAGAAGGGCTGATATTTCCAAACTACTGTAAGAGCTGCTGTGAATATTTTTTTGCACGACTACCAATCATCTATAGTGGAAAGCTCACTTGTGGCTCATACGTGGGGAAAAGGTTAAACTGTCAGGAGCAGGCAATAACAGGCAAATTGTGGAACAAACAGACAAACAAACATCAAGCTGACGAGAGGAACTACGGGCTCTGGAGAAGAAACGATTACGTTTTCGGATAGACACCCCTAAAGAAAGAAGAGTCAAATCTCGTCAAATTGTGACGTAATATCGACACGGGAATGGCTGTAAGCATTCCTTTCTTACTATTTTAATGTAACTGTCGACGTAATTACGTGTAAAAATAACTGAAGATTGTATGGGGCTTTTTGGGGGCGTTATGTGTACTTTAAATTAAAAGGCAAAGCGGCCTGTAAAAAGTGTTGCTTTTCATAAGTGGCCTTGTTAAGTTGATAAGGCCAAGTAAAAGTAGATCTGATTTTCATCGCTGGCTGGTGCATTAAGAGTGTGAGAGAGAGAGAGAGAAAGAGAGAGAGAGAGAGAGAGAGAGAGAGAGAGAGAATGAGAGAGAGAGAGGGAGAGAGAGAGAGAGCGAGGGAGGATGGGAGGGAGGGAGGGAGGGAGGGAGGGAGAGAGAGAGAGAGAGAGGGAGGGAGAGAGAGAGAGAGAGAGAGAGAGAGAGAGAGAGAGAGAGGAATGTGTTTTCTGCCAGAGCTTTAAACCACTTGCAGCACCGATCTGTGATGAGGCTTTATCTTTTAAAATAAAATTAAACACAAATAGAAACAAACAGTAACCTGTTTCTGACACGAAAGCCGAAGCGTAGTGAGCGCTTGTATTTACTTCAAAATACTTCATGAAACAAGGATCTACGTTGGAATGCTAGAAATCCTTGGTGCCGGTTTACTCGCGTTTACCGCTTGGTAGAAAGTGAAAGGAGATTGAAAGCAATACATGTTTATGTAATCGGATAATTAATTCTGCTAATTTGCGTGACCGCGAATTTCATTGGAAAAAAGGGGGGAAAATTTTGAAAATTATTATTAGCCTTAGCAAATAAAAAAAAGAATGTTAAGCAAAAGAAAAAAAAAAGAAATGCTGCAAACAGTTAAATCTTGAAATAATAATTATTGTCTCATAATTTTTCTTTTCTTTTCATTTCATGCAATCTACAGCCAGTTACAGGTAAGTGTTTTACTTTTGATGTTTTTTGAATGTTTGTTTGTTTATTTAAAGGATTTCTAGTCTGCTCGTGTGCTCCAAGCTTATCCCTGCGCCCTCCTCTAACCCACAATAAAGCTTTTATTTTATATATTTTTTTTGTTTTAGTAGTATAAAAGTTATGTATACAGGCAATTAAAATTAGTTAGCGTATTATGTGTGGTTAATTGGCGTTGCATGACCTTTATAATCCTGTATTTATTAGAAGAAATGACAAAAAAGTTCATTTTCAGTTTTGTTTTTGCAAGACGCCCTTTCAAGTCATCACATAAATAGCGTTTTATGTAAAAGAATGTCGAAAGTCGTAAATTGGATCAATCTTTTCTGTCTAAACCAGTTTCACTTTTCGGCGATCATGGAAAAATGAAAAGAAAGAAATTTAACGGTGTTTTTCTTTCACCAATCAATAAAGTGTATGTGAATATTTTCGAAAAAACGTAGACCTAGAACATGAAGATTTTTTTCTCCCCGGTAAAAAAATGTTCATGTAAAACTAAAAGCTATAATAATTTTCATAAGTAAACAACACTCAAATTACCGTTCATCAGTTGAAGAATTCTTTACTGCGGAGTCGGCAAATATTTCTGGCGATAAAGGGAACACAGCACACGCCGACAAAATCAAGCAAGGTACACAGGCACTGCAGCGAGACAGTCACACATTCAGTATTTTTTTTTTTTTATATTTACAGCAAATTATCGCCAAATTTTTTGGTTCATGCCTGAAAAAAGTAGATGATAAGTGGAAAGATATGTGAAAAATAAAAGATTTTGACTTCATAAAATGCAAGCACGCCATAGAAAATTGCAACATAAAGCGTTTATGAGAGCAATGAATAAAATGATTAAAAAAACCCATCTTTTGTGATATGTGAAATAGACAAGAACTTCTAACATTTGACCTTCCGCCATTGGCGTTTGTCTGGCACCACGCTATTTGGCTCGCATGACATATATTGGGGCTATTCCAGAAATACACAGATAGCTGACATTTTTATCATTTTTATATCTTGTCTCCGATCGAAAGAAAATGTCTATAAACCTATTTGACCTTGATCTCCCAAGATTTTATATACAAAGAAAAATAAATTCTTGTCATTAAAAAAAAAACACACACACATTTTGAGTTGTAAATTTCTCGAGCAGTCCCAGTATAAAGTTACGCATGCCATCAGATACAACCCATTCCTGAGCATCGAATAAAACTAGCGGGTTTCTTAAACAATATTCTGTACAGAGCATGAACAAGACAAAAGTCTGGAAGAAAGAGTCGAAGCGCTAATTTTGCCAGAAACCATCGTAAAAAGCGGCGATAAGGGAAATGCCGCCTACGGACACGAATTAGGTGATTTACTCGTGTTAGCAGTGCATAGCAGCGGTGATTTATTTTTAGTAACCAGATCCGCAGTTGCTTTTGCTCCTTCTTTCTGCAGCAGAAAAGTGGAAACGTTTTTTCTTTCATCTTCTTTGGAGTATAAAGAAATTCGGTATCTTTGCGCATCTAAGTAAATGCGAAATACTTTTTGGAAGATGACCTGGGATTATTTCGTGTGTAGATTCGGTGTCATTCAGGCAACAATGCCTTCTTCATTTCGTTCATTTGTTTAAGTGATCCCAGTCGTAAGTAAAAGTAAGGAACATGATCTACAGAACTGCTAAGCTGTAAAGAACCACAGTTACCTCCATGCCATTCCACACTATTGTGTAACATCGCTCTTTCCCTTAGTCCGAAAGAAACCCGATGCTTTCTTCGTGTCATAAATAGCTTTCACTAGTTGTGAATGTGCTGGGAACCACTGTTCAGCTCATATGCTCATATGCTACGTGAACATATGCTGCATGAACATATGTTGCAGCTAGTGTATGACATGTTTTGTGTTGCCTTGGTAATAAACCTGCGCTTTTTCTGTGTAATTTTGTCTTGGGGAAAAATAAGTATGCTTTCTCTGTCCCCTCTCAGTAATGGAATTGTGTATAAAAGAGGAGACTGGCGGAAGAAAGCTATAACATGACGTAGTGCGCATAAAGTAATAATGAAGAACTCCAGGAACCGACGAATGCCTCGCAGTAATGCATGAGGAAAAAAGATACGATTAAATAGATGAGGCAATATTTATATTGATTTTCGATTTGCTAAAAAATTTAAAAAAACGTGTTGAAGTAAAAAAGTAAGAAAAAATATAAATATAAACTTAATTATTTTAGCGCAATATAACCTTGCATTTTGGCAGATTTGCAGAAAGCAAGGTGTATTTTTGTACTCGGTAAGTATATTTTTATGACTGAAGAAAAGCTGACAATGGTTGAGTTACAGTTACTCATTATGGGCCTCATTATTTTAATTTATTGATAAACTTTGGATTAATTTTGTGTGTTTGTCTTTCTATGAAGCTTTAAAACTACAGTGCAAGTCCTATCAACAGTATTGATTTACCGATGGCTGAAATCATAATTGATTAATCACCACAACTGTTACTCGTTAAATTGAAATCGTAGCAAGTTGTGTTGAGTTGTACGTTTTTATGAATCTTCCCTGTGCCAGAAAAAAAGGGAAAAAGAAAGAGGGGGAATGACGTTGTCATTTAATGTTAAGGTGGGCCAGGAAGCGGCAAGGGAACGCAGTGCGACGAGATTGTGAAGAAATATGGCTTCACGCACCTGTCCAGTGGCGACCTCTTGCGGGAGGAGGTGGCGTCAGGATCGGAGCGCGGCAAGAAGCTGACGGAAATCATGGAGAAGGGAGACCTGGTTTCTTTGGTAAAAAATATTTTCAGAAGTATTGTTTTAAGTTGTAAAAATTTAAAAGAAAAAAAAACGGAATTCTTTTTTTTTAAAGGTTACAATGTTAAAAGGCAAAATTTAAAGTTTTATCAATCCACAAAATATTATTTGAATTAAAACTATTTGATGAAATGCTCTCAACAACGCAATAGGGTATGTTGGTATGAGATGGAATATGTGAAAAGACATTATATTGAGAGCAAGAGTAGAAGAAACACACAAATCAGCTTGACTTTGAAATAACGATTTCTGTAAATGCTTAAAATAGGACACAGTGCTGGAGCTGTTGAAAGACAAAATGTGTGCCGAGTTGCCGCGCAGTAAGGGCTTCCTGATTGACGGCTATCCCCGCGAGATGGAGCAAGGCGTCAGGTTTGAAAACGAGGTTAGTTCACTGAGGTGCCATGGAGTTGTTATGTGAAACAGTTCCATGCCCACCCACCCATCACCCCTTCCACTCGGGTTTATTTTGGTGCAGTTCATAATGCGAAACAATGTCTCAATTTCCCAAGTCAAGATAATCTCAAACGCCCAGCTCCGTGTCATTATTTTTATATTCAGGTTTCCTCTACATCTCTCAGTTTATATAAACAAATAAGGGTAATTTTACTGTAATACAAAGCATTCTTAAAGACCCAAGTAAACTGGAAAAAAAAATAACGTGTAAAATAAGAATACGATCATCATTCATTGTTTATTAATTTAAATGATGAAGCCGATTCTTGCCGAATGTTCGTGGTACATGACTGTGATGAATTGCTTGAGAATTTTTTTGCATATTATTTGTTTGTTGGATATTTACTTTAGGTGGCGCCGGTCGAGTGCGTGCTTTATTTCGAGGTGGAGGACGCGACGATGGTAAAGCGTTTGCTGAAGCGCGCCGAGACGAGCGGCCGAGTGGACGATAATGAGGAGACGATCAAAAAGAGGCTGAAAACGTTCCACGACCTGACGCGCCCGGTCATCGAGCATTATGACAAGCAGGGCAAGGTGGCCACGGTACGTCATCATCCGCTAATGTCGAATCTTGTTCGAATCTTGTCACAGTGAATCGTCTTTATACTGAAGGGGATGATGGTGGTGGGGGCGGGGGGTCAGGTTCGGAGGTGGGTAACTCAAAATATTTAAGTTACTCGGCGGCGGATGGGTGCCAGCATTCTGTTTCTTGACATGCATTGGTTGAGTCCTCCAAATGTAGCATTTTTTCATTAGTCTATATTTTATTTATTTCGTTATTAGTGTTATTTTGGCAGACAAAACTGAAACCACGTGTTTTAGAAAAATGAAGTCATTTCACAGGGAGTGTATTTTCGGCAACTGGACGCATCCTCCTAATTCAGACTTTTTTTATTGTGTTTGATTGTTTTGTGATTTTCAGATTGTTGCAGAAGGATCAGTGGAAGAAATTTTTGCTCAGGTGCAAAAGGTGCTGGACAAATAAACAAGAAAACTAGCAGCATAATATCACACACAGCAATGCAGATGAAGCCATGGTCACGCAAGGGCGTTCGTTAGGATTGGCCGAAGTGCCCGGCCGCATATTTAAGTACTTTTGTTAACAGTGCGATAGAATGACAGCAACACCGAGATCGCAATCATGTACAGACATTAAAAAGCTCGCAGTCTCACAGCAGCGTTGATGCGTTCTGAGGGCATTGTCTTAGTGTAACAGGATTTCAAAGTTCAGGGCGAAATGATGAAAAAAAAAAACCTTATGTGTTTTCTTATGGCTGGCAGTGGTTAGTCCGGATTTACAAATTTTCTCTGCGCTTAAAAGATCTCCGTTGCGGAATTGGAATGTCATAATTTTGGGTGAGGTTGGGGGGTGGGGCGGTAATTGTGCAAAATCTATAAAATAAAAGTAATTTAACCAATTGTTTGTGTGCACGTGTAAATGCGCTTGTAAAATCGATTGTACAGTACCGGCATTATCGATGGTGCGGTAACCCCCAACTCCGTCCCTCCCTTAAAAAATTAAATAAAGCAATGATTGTTGAATTTGCTTTTCTGTCGAGGCACAGGAAATACTTTCCAGTCTGTACAGTATTTCCGCAATTTAAAAATGTATTACTATGAAGCAGGCTGTGTTTGTTTGATAAATCTACTTAAAAATATGAAGTAGTATTTATTGTTTGCCATATTGCTGTCTTTTCTGTTAAGTTTGATCAGGATATCTTTATACTATAGCTATTCGGTTTTTGCAGTACAATATTGGGTTTATTTGTGTCAGTTTTCGGGGAAATGGGCTGATGAATAATATTGCAGATAGTGTGAATAAATAGCTTTCTTTCTGTATGTAACAAATTAATTGATTAAAATCCCCACATCAAGGTATATAAAGCTTGCACAGAAGCGTATTGAGAAGTAATTACACAACTTTCGCGAACACACAGCGTGTTGAGGTTTGATTTATATCTCTTTTATAGAATCATTTTTGTTATTATTTTCATTGTTGATTGTTGTTGCTCTGCTGTTAGAAACGATATGTAAAAGGCTGTGTAATAAAAGAGATCACACCAAGGTCCGTATGCGTCCTTTTATTTCCGTCCCAGGGTCAGCAGGTTGCCCTTCCACAGCGCGCAAGTGGCAGTGAAGTAAACAAAAACTCATGGGCAGTTTTGAGTATCTGCAGTGTTGTTGAGTAAATTTACTGATGCAAAAAGCTAGTGGCAAGGAAAATAATAAGATGACGCGTCTCATACTGCTTTGTTATTCCTCTTTTTTTGGTCTATTTAATTATTATTATTTTTGTAAATTTAACATACTGCATACATTGCGAAGTATGAAACATTAGAAGCAGTTCAAATTGTGAACAGTTTGGCCTTTCCAATTTCTTCTTCGAAGCTGGGGGAGGTTTCTGGAGTAAAAATAATGAGCCAAAACGTTTCAGATGTCGTGCCGTCAAATCTCACCTCGCCCCCCTCCCCACCAAAAACAAAAAAAAAAAAAAACAGACGCGTTAATGCTGAAAAAAACCTGATATAGAAGTACAGCCACGACAGCGCATAACGCGTAACGCGAACATAATGTCAGTACAAGTAGCTCCGGACAGACAGTGACACTAAAAATAACAGTAACACAAGCGATTTCTCATGATTTTTATTGTATAAACGTAACGTAGCATTATTAAAATACGAGTCGCACTTGCAACGGCCATAATGTACAATTTATGTGTACAATTGATATTTTTATCGAGTTACCTTTTTTGTCTTGTTTTACTTCAATTATGGCGTTACACTTTATGAATACATACATATAGCAATTATTTGTAAAATAGGCCAGATATTTATACATGGGCAACACTTCATCTCTAACCCGAGATTTTTTTTCTAATACCGAGCAACGAACTACGTAATATTACCAAAATAGAAAATAGCCCAGCCGAACCTACACATGTCACGCAGAGCATTAATATCAGTAAGTAGAATCAATTTGTAATTCAGCTTATTATTATTTTACGAGCTGTAATACTTGACTGTTTACACAAGTAACGGTAAAATGAGATGACGTGTGCAGGATGTTCATTCATTTGTTTGATTAGTTTATTGAAATGATCAACATCTAATTATACTTTTAAAGCAATGTTGAAAAATCACGTGTCTAATCGAATTTGTTATTGGAACAAAATTTAAACTGAAGAATAGAGATAGAACCCTTGTAATTTCTGAAAAGAGTTTCTTTCTTATGTACACGTTTTTAGAATAAGATACAAAAAAAGACAAATCTGAACCAACCTTGCCAACAACAAAAACTATACCATGAAACGGGGAAAAACAGCCTAAACAAATACATAAATCAACAGAAAGCACACAAAGATTGTTTTATTTTACACGCACCAATTCAGTATTCCAAACTCAGAATGTTGAAACAGTTTTGTAGCCTCGTTTTCGCGATTTCACTAGGGCGAGGGCGCCACTCCGCCAACACTTTAACACATGGTTCTGACTGTCACTAGCACACAGCTTGTAAAATATTTCTTCATTGTATTGTCAGAAAATGTTATTTGAAGATTTGAGCGTATGGATTGCACAGTCTCTATATAATTTTTCCAGTTCATCATTTGAACTTCAGAGTTTGTGTTACAGTGCAGAATGGAATCACAAATTACCAGCTACTTCTTTTTCTTCCCAAAAGTAAGTGGTTGTCCTCGATCTTTTCCTCGCAGTTTTATTCCTTCACGGAAAATGAATTTCAATAAAAATTAAGTAATGGCAGTTTTCCGCAAACAAAGTTTTTTCTTTGTTTTCTTTTAGAAATTTCACAGTAATATATTTATTATCAATGATAATTAATTACTATTATACAATTAGAAAGGACGTATATCAATATCTTTACACATGTCAGCAAATGTAAATATTAATGTTTATACATTTAAGATATATACTGACAAGATGTTGGCGATGGGGAAAATGTCACCTTTGCATAAATGAAAAAGGTGCGAAAGAAACACTCACCCAAAGCGCGCTCAAGTTTGGAAAGGATCTGTTGGTTGGGTATGGCCCGTCCTGCTTCGTAGTCATTAACCACCTGGGGCTTTTCATTTATTTTCTGGTACATAAATGTATAAAATGTATACCCAATGCAGACAGAACATTAGGAAATATCACAGAGTTATTCACAGCTCCGTGCGTTTTAAAATATGCTGAATTATTTTCATTTTATTCTTTAAGTTGTTTGGGATTTAGCCTGAGATGTGAATCTAAATCTCTTGTCTGAAGATAAAGGTCTTGGCCTGTCACCCTTCACAACCACCCCCTTCACAACCACCTAGGGCCCGACTTACTGTAGCCAAGTCCTTTTGCGTCATTTCCCTTTCCTGTCGGCCCTTTTGTATGAGTCGCCCGACATCCAGGCCTACTTTATCATGATGAAGTTCCTCTGTCTCTCGATCGAGCTTGGCAGTGTTCTGGTTGGCGCTGTGCTGCTTGTTCTGCCCGCCAGCATCTTTAATAGACACATGTGACAAGCGATAGTGTTTTCAACTGCTAAAAATATCCCAAGCACCCGTTTTCAATTATCACAAAATCTTTGCAAATTTTGCACCCCCCCCCCCCTTTTTTTTACAGTATGCAGCGATGCGTGAAATAACATGGAGTAAATTTTTTAAATACTATTTGATGCCTGGGAGGCTTAATTAAAATCATACATTCGCAAATTTCGGCTTTGCATTCAAAGTTATTACTTACACTTCTTTGAGGTTTCAATTTCAACACCGGCTCTCTGCGCAGCATTCACAGCCTGGGTGTACAAACAACCAAATGTTTCAAATTAATGTTGCGAGAGTGCAATTCCAGGAGTTCATTTTTCGGCGGTCGGCAAAACCTATACCCGAGTGCACAACTGCAACCTATATTCTTTCCCTATGCAAGGTTTAAATGGAATCCCTCGAGTAGCTTATGAAGTCTGTCGAACCATAGACATCGTATCCATATGTTCAGGGCCTAATAAATTTAGCTTTTCGACAGTCACTAGTAGAGGTGTGACGGTTCACCTCCGGCTCGGTTCGATTCGGTTCAACTAAATTCTTCGGTCCAGTTCGGTTTTTTTTTCGGTTCGGTTCAGCAAAACCAACCGTTAGTTTTCTTTTCAAATATATATATATGTATATATATGTGTGTTTATTTTTTTTATTTATTTATAATTGCCTGCACTTAATCCCATATTTCTTTTTACCTTAGAACATATACAAAACCTAACATATAACGGTACTGTTTTATATATATTACCTCAAAGCTTACTTACACAAGAATTTACATTGTTATTGACTGACAGACTCACATGTAGCCATAATAAACGCATGAAATTCGTCATAGGTTCCAGAAAAACTGTGTGAAATATTTGTTGATTTCTCCGATGTGATATATATATATATATATATATATATATATATATATATATCACATCTATATATATATATATATATATATATATATATATATATATATATATATATATATATATATCACATCTATATATATATATATATATATATATATATATATATATATATATATAGAAACTAAAACTAAACTATACTAAAAGAACTAAAATAACATTACCAAATTAATGCATTATCTTGTTATAAATAGTTAAAAAAAAAAACCGAACCGAAACCGTGATTGGACTTTCGGTTTTCGGTTCGAACCGAACCGAAGCCTTTTCTCGGTTCTCGGTTTTCGGTACGAACCGTCACACCTCTAGTCACTAGGACACATTTTTTAGGCGGCCCGCAAAGTCTACACATAGGTGCAGAATTACAACCTGCATTCTTTTCCCATGCAAGGTTTAAATGGAATCCCTCGAGTAGTGTTCTCAGATCTACCACACAAAAGGCATCATATTCAAAATGCTCACAGACGAACGGGCGGACCCGAATTCAACTGTCCCCAGCTTCGCACTACGCAGCGGCAGGGGACTAATAAAGCAGTTGAGTACTGGGGTCATTCAAGATATTCAACAACCATGTTTTGCTTACAAAACATGCGAGAAATGTCAGTAACGCAAGTTATCTTTGAATAAAGTGAAGTTAGCAAGACATCGTTAAGTTATTAACGGGAAATAACGCTAATTGCCACTAGGTTTATGTTAGATGTATTTCCGAAAAGACCGTCTTCCGCCGTCGTATTCACTTTGAATAAAGTGAAGTTAGCAAGACATCGCTAAGTTATTAATAGGCAAATAACGCTACTTGCCACTACGTATGTTAGATGTAGGTCTTCCGCCGTCGTATTCACAAAGGTCAACTTTTGCAAAATTAACTATGCATTATAACCGGATAAGACAAATCACTCCAAATCAAATCCGAATAAAATGCGCAAAACTTTGGTGTTTTGAGTACAAACTAACCGTGCGAAAATGAAAGAAGTGATAGAAAATTGCACCAAAGAGCAACTGTGTGTTTTTTTGTTTTTCTTTTTTTGTTTTTTTTGTTTTTTTTTTTGTTTTTTTTTTGACAGCCCGTATGCTACCAGTAACCCAGGTCTTTCGCCAGTATTCATGCAAGTTCGCCATCCCGAAAAACAACATTTATCCCGAAAATGTCATTTTTGTCTCGCCAATTGTCACTCGCTAAATAAAACAATACCCCTTTAAATGGTAGGACTACGAGGGAGAGGAGATAGAATTGGTTAGAGTAGATCGTAATTGGTCCAATTTTAAGTAAACTTAATAAGCCGGACACAAATTTGCCAACCCTTTGAACTGAAATATTCCTTATTATGCGATACCTGACAAATAAAAATCGTTTTGAGCTATGGAAGAGGGTTTTTTCAATTTCACCAATTTGGATCTACTGTAGCCATTCGTTCTCCTCCCCCTCGTACCTAAACCAGTTCATGTTCGGCATTTTGGTACACTTTTTCGTTTATTATTAGTTGTTTATGTAGTTATCTAATAAATTAATTTGCAAATTTCTTAGATTTCGGGATGATAAAATAACATGGCGGATTAAAGGTGTCCAAAAATATTTTCTCTATAACTCAACACAAACAGTACGAGGGGGAGGAGAACGAATGGCTACAGTAGATCCAAATTGGTGAAATGAAAAAGAACATCTTCCGTGCTTCAAAACAATTTTTTTTTTGTCAAATATCACAAAACGATGTATGTTTGGGTCGATAGAGTTGCAAAACTTGCAGCTGGTTTATTTAGTGGAGCATGAATTTAGCATTTTGTTGTCGCCAATTACGATCTACTCTAGCCAATTCTATCTCCTCTCCCTGGTGCAGCTTGCTTTGTAATTCCCTGGAAACGTGTCTAAAATTCTACACTTTCGACATTCCAAATGGGAACTCTGTTGCACCGAAAACAAAAAATAATAATAATAAAATACCAAAAGTGGCGGACGGTCCTAGGTTACTGGTAGCTCCAAGTCAGGTTACTGGTATTTTAAAAACATTAAAATACGTTAATTTCAGTTTCTTTTATGTTCCGTGTATGAGCTTTTTTTGCAATACTTCTTCTTTAATTTCTTTTATTTATACCTTGCAGTCGAAATGAAAAATGCTTGCGCATTTCACTCAAAACATCTAAAGTGTGATTAGGCGTATTTCTAACCTGTTGAGATCTCAGTTGACTAGATTTCACTGGTTTTTTTCTGATGTAGGTAACTTCGTCCCAATCTGCTTCAGCCATTTTCACGGGTTTATCTAATTATCAACACACAAGTCACGCACTTATACAACAAAATATTTCACAACTTCACTTGTTTTCTCACGCAATCGTAATTCGTGTATTCTTTTTGGAGTTACAGTTGGACCGCACCAGAAGAATAAAAACATCCGGTTCTGATTTTAGTTACGCTCGTAAAAGAGCAGGTTTACCCGACCAGAATATGTAAACAAACAAAAGTAATGTGGCACTGCATTATTAAAAATTTAAATGTTCACTGTTAAAACCACGATATAAACATCAACTTTGTACGTACACAGTTCCTTCACGTTTTTCCCCTGTTGTTATAATTACATTAAAAGTAACTTTTTAAAGGTGTTTTCTTTCGCTTACACTGTCATTTAATGTCACGTGAGGTTTAGGTCTTAACCGGAAGTAATCTTGTTTACGGTCAGTTATAACTGGTTCCAGTTAAATCTGAAAAGAACAGGTAGTTCTACAACCATTTATTAGACCAAAAGAATACAGGTTATGGTAGTACTATTTTCAAAGCAGTCACTCTGCAGTAGTTTATTACCACTGACACTTACCAGTCTAAGCGCTGTGGGTCCAATTGCAGAGAAATACAGGGTATCTTTCGACCCACCCAGACAGGCAAACAATAATATCATCAAGGTATGTGAAAGATTTCTATCGATGTCATAACCTGTTCAAATGTTGTCGCGAACGCGATTTTATCACCTACAGAATTACCTTTTGTCTCGTTAGGCAGCAATTCCAGTATAATTTCAATAGACATTCAGAGCCTCCCAAATTTACTAAAATTTAGTCAATAACTTTCACAGACATTATAGATATTTGATCTGTGGCTAATATAGCCAGTGACCAGTTTGCTTATAATATCAAATACTGTAAAACAAAGGATACGTTCATATGGTTCGTTAGTGTAAGTTCTGATAAAAACGAACCAGTATAATACAGCTACTCTTGTGGAGCTGAACATAGCAAACCAATAGATATGTGGTAAATGAAATGCAACCGGGAGAGTTTTATTTGTTCTGAATAGATAAAGTTATAATTTTAAAAGGCAGCCAATTAATGATGTTACTTTTATGAAGTTTAGACTTGAAGATTAAAAAAAAAATGCGAACCACCATAACACAACTGCTCTTGTGGAGATAAACACAACAAACTAATATAGATGGTAAATGAAATCGGAGCCATTTTGCCTGTTCTGGTTGTGAGAGTTTGAAAAATTAAAATTAATCTCAGGAGTAGTGGGAAAACAATGGGTTCTGCGTCAATCAATCATCGTGACGTCATCAATCACGTGATCAATTAAGTCAATTAAGTACCACCCACTTTCACCTGTCAATCATTGTGACATGAGACGCCATAATGACGTCATAGGCGGCGTAACCATGGTAACCAAGTGTTGAATAAAAACTATTTGCACAGGTGGTTGTATGCATAATTGTAACATACCGCCATTTTAACTTTGTAAAAAGTGAAAAATTGGGATAACTTCCGCTATAGTTGACCGATTTGTATGAAAACTTCACTGTTTGATTCAGTTTTATATCTAGGTTTAACATTAAGTGATCGCAGGCTATTTGCGTATGTAGCTGTATGCATATTTGTAACATGCCACCATTTTAACTTTGTAAAAAGTGAAAAATTGAGATAACTTCCGTCATGGTTGGTCGATTTGCGTGAAAATTTCACTGTTTTATTCAGTTTTATATCTAGTCAAAGAATATGAATGAACAAGAAAGCTCACTCCCATTGACTGCTATGTTTATCCAGATGACACAGCGCCGCCTGGTGGTCACTGGTGTTATCACTATGAGAATGCACATCTATTGTGCACTTTGGGGCATCCTCAAAGGCATTTTGTTGCTTTTGTATGTGTCTTCTTTTGTCTGTGCTCTTTCATACACAATTTGCTATTTTCGTTAGACTTGAAACAATAAATTAACAACACAATAAACATTCTTAACACATTTTATCACCTCAGATCAATCGGTTAAATATTATTTCTCTGTAAATTTACAAGTGCTTCAGTTTCATTATTTTTCTATTTCGAGAAGCGCCCCTTGTTTGCAAATCTCTGTTCTGCATTTTTAGGGAATGTGTTATTCTGACAGTGAGATATAAATCTATCATGTAGTGTGCTATTTTATCATATTCCCTTTTATCACAGGAGATATTTGTTGCGCAGCCCGCTTCTATGACTCGCCGAAAAAGCTTACCCCGAACTTTATCACAATACATGACGCATTCAAACAATTTCATGAAAAGGTTTTCGCATTCCGAAACAAACTTAATAACATTTTCGGAAGGAACCAATAATTTCAAAGTTTCTGTCAATTTTTTTTCGCTCAGAAAAACAAACATTTTTTTCATTTTCTGTTGGTTCATTATTTTCAGAACTGATCCATTTAGATAGACATTCATCACATGAATGGCGTTTTTTGGCTTTCGATAGTAAATACCCAGCAAGGTAAACGACAACATTTTCTTCAGGTAGTGCCAAATCAATTATCGAACTGTTTGCAATCGAAAGCAGATCCAACAAATTATTTGGTATTTCTCTGTCTGGGAACAATGCATTTTCTTGTGGAATATTTGGGACATGTACATTTTGATCATCTTCTGGAAATCATTGTGATCTAAGTAAAAACAGTCAAATTCGCCTTGACAGTTACTGTTATTACTTTTTACAAACATTGAATCGACACATATAGCCCAAGCAGCCCGAAATTGAACTGGATCCGGATTATCGCGGTGTCCCCCTTTGCCTCTAATTATTGAGAAAAAAATTCTAAACAATCTTGATTCATACGGCTGGTCAGTAAAAATTTAATACCGTGATTTTTATGTAAATCTTTCCACAGCACATTTGGACATTTGTCAACCCTTTAAACATGGCAAAGACCGCGTTGTAAAGGTTTTCGTAATTTTTGAAAGCCAATTTTAACAACTCTTCCAAAAATGCCAAATCATTACGTCGGAGATTTTGTATCCATTTACTGCATCTTTCTCGTTCACGCGGAAAAGAAAAAAAATGATATGTCCTTTCTCGTGTGTCTGTAATTATTACACCCCCTCGCAGCACAAAGTTTTGTGCAGCATTTTTTGTAGTGCTTCCTTCCATGTTTACATATGGAAACACCAGCGTCCGCCATAGGGCCAGCTATCTCTGTTGTTATACAAAATAGCAGGAGTGAGCGTTCTTGGTCATTAATCTTCTTTGATCTAGTTTTAACATTAAGTAGTCATGGGCTATTTACGCCGGTGACTGTATGCATAATTTGACATGCCGCCATTTTAACTTTGTAAAAAGTGAACAAGTGAGATAACTTTCACAATTGTTGGCTGACTTGCATGAAAATTTACTGTTTGATTCAGTTTCATATCTAGTTTTAATATTAAGTAATCACAGGCTAGTTGCACCTAAGGCTGTATGCATAATGGATTCACCTTAAAATTTTAGCTTAAAAATGAGATAACTTTCGTTATGGTTGATCGATTTGAATGAAAATTTTAACCATTTGATTCAGTTTTATGGCTAGTTTACAATAGGGGGCTATTTGCATAGGTGGCTGTAAGTACACACTCAAGACGGGCGTTGTAATGGCTCGCACCCATTCAAACATGTGTTTGAATTATTTTTTAGGAACATATTTCGTCATAGTATTGTTCAACAAGTTTTTTCTCTTTAACAAGTTGTTTAACAATTGTACAGCAATTGTTCAACAAGCTGTTGTTCAACATGTTCAACATGTTGAACATGTTGTTCAACTTGTTCAACATGTTCAACATGTTGTTAAACAAGTTGAACATGTTGAACATGTTCAACATGTTCAACATGTTCAACATGTTGCTTAACATGTTATTAGCAGCCAGTTCAGAAAAAAAGACATATGTTGAATAGGTTTATTAATACACTTAAATACACGCAGCTTAAATCTATAACAATATTACAACATTTGTTGATTTACAAAGTCTTTATTATAAAGTTTAGTCAAATAAGTCTATTTTTCTTCGTCTGCTTCACTCTTTTTCATCTCACTGTCCTCATCCATATCACTTTCTTCGTCGCTGCTTTCATCTTCCTCCTCCTCATCTAGAAGCTCTTCAAAGAATGCGTCGTTTCTTCTTATAGCCGCCTTTATTGCCTTTGAATACTCGTAATGTTTTTCATCAACAAAGTCTTCTAAAATTGTTTGATAATGTGCGTTTTGTTCTAGACGTTGGGTATATTTGAATAGTCTCATAAACAGTTGCTTAAGTCGACGCTTATAAATGGGTCGAAAGTCATCACTTGCTATTTCACGCGCATCTTCAAGCCCTTGTTCTTCATTTTCTGAAACCTTTTCTTGAAATTTGGTATCATATTCATCGTAGACTTCTTGAACCATATCATACTAAGCAGAGTCTGTTTCTGACTCACTTTCAGAGTCTGTTTCCGACTCACTTTCAGAGCTGCTATCATCATCACCCTCACCACAATGTTCCATATGTTTGAACAAAGCTTCTTGACTGTTGTATAACGCACCACATTCTGTACAAGCATGTGCATTCTTTTCAGTCATGTTGACGCTTTGACTTTCCATGGAAGACTCATCTAAAGTTTCAGTGATAGGTGGTTTTACAGGGTTTTCCATATCTATCTTCAATTCTTCTTCTTCTGAAGTGTGAGCATTCTTTAAGTGCCTTTTAAGACTTTGTTGCTAATTGTAAGATTTCAAACAAATGTTGCATTTATACATCCTTTCGGTTCAACATACACTTTTCAAATGATGAAAAAGCCTTTAAACATAGCCTTATATACAACTTGATGAACAACATGCTGAACATGTTCAACTTGTTGAACAACATGTTGATCAACAGGTTGAACAACATGCTAAACAACATGTTCAACAAGTTCAACATGTTTAACATGTTGTTGAACATGTTGTCTACGCCTAGAGTTAGGAGTAGGGTCATGCCGCTTAGGGGAGTCTAACGTCATGACATCGTTATGACATCATCATGACGTCATTATGACGTCATCACGTCACCATTAGGACGTCATAATGACGTCATTCGAACAGGCATGCGCTTTATTGATTTTTGATATGGATGAAATGCATGTCTCACTCTTCCTTTAATGCTACTTAGATGTAATAAAAAAATGGTGTGTCACTCGTCAAAAAATGCAAAACTTGTTAAATTTGCTGACTCAGCATTTTGTTTGGCATTTTTTGACCAGTGACACACCATTTTTTGGATTACATCTAAGTAGCATAAAAGGAAGAGTGAGACATGCATTTCATCCATATCAAAAATCAATAAAGCGCATGCCTGTTCGAATGACGTCATTATGACGTCCTAATGGTGACGTGATGACGTCATAATGACGTCATGATGATGTCCTAACGATGTCATGACGTTAGACTCCCCTAAGCGGCATGACCCTTCTCCTAACTCTAGGCGTAGACAACATGTTCAACAACATGTTAAACATGTTGAACTTGTTGAACATATTGTTTAGCATGTTGTTCAACATGTTGTTCAACAAGTTGAACATGTTCAGAATGCTGTTCATCAAGTTGTATATAAGGCTATGTTTAAAGGCTTTTTCATCATTTGAAAAGTGTATGTTGAACCGAAAGGATGTATAAATGCAACATTTGTTTGAAATCTTACAATTAGCAACAAAGTCTTAAAAGGCACTTAAAGAATGCTCACACTTCAGAAGAAGAAGACTTGGAGATAGATATGGAAAACCCTGTAAAACCACCTATCACTGAAACTTTAGATGGATCTTCCATGGAAAGTCAAAGCGTCAACATGACTGAAAAGAATGCACATGCTTGTACAGAATGTGGTGCGTTATACAACAGTCAAGAAGCTTTGTTCAAACATATGGAATATTGTGGTGAGGGTGATGATGACAGCAGCTCTGAAAGTGAGTCGCAAACAGACTCTGAAAGTGAGTCAGAAACATACTCTGCTTAGTATGATATGGTTCAAGAAGTCTACGATGAATATGATACCAAATTTCAAGAAAAGGTTTCAGAAAATGAAGAACAAGGGCTTGAAGATGCGCGTGAAATAGCAAGTGATGACTTTCGACCCATTTATAAGCGTCGACTTAAGCAACTGTTTATGAGACTATTCAAATATACCCAACGTCTAGAACAAAACGCACATTATCAAACAATTTTAGAAGACTTTGTTGATGAAAAACATTACGAGTATTCAAAGGCAATAAAGGCGGCTATAAGAAGAAACGACGCATTCTTTGAAGAGCTTCTAGATGAGGAGGAGGAAGATGAAAGCAGCGACGAAGAAAGTGATATGGATGAGGACAGTGAGATGAAAAAGAGTGAAGCAGACGAAGAAAAATAGACTTATTTGACTAAACTTTATAATAAAGACTTTGTAAATCAACAAATGTTGTAATATTGTTATAGATTTAAGCTGCGTGTATTTAAGTGTATTAATAAACCTATTCAACATATGTCTTTTTTTCTGAACTGGCTGCTATTGTTCCATCAATTGCTTGAACTACAACATGTTTGAACAACAACTTGTTGAACAACATGTTGAACAACATGTTAAACAACATGTTGAACATGTTCAACATGTCCAACTTGTTTAGAAACATGTTAAACATGTTGAACAACAGCTTGTTGAACAATTGTTGTACAATTGTTAAACAACTTGTTAAAAAGAAAAAACTTGTTGAACAATACTATGACGAAATATGTTCCTAAAAAATAATTAAAAAAAACATGTTTGAATGGGGGCTCGCCATTCCAACACCCATCCTGAGTGTGTGCTTAGAGCCACCTATGCAAATAGTCCCCTATTGTAAACTAGCCATAAAACTGAATAAAATGGTAAAATTTTCATGCAAATCGGTCAACCATAACGAAAGTTATCTCACTTTTAAGTTAAAATTTTAAAGTGAATCCATTATGCATACAGCTACCTGTGCAAATAGCCCATGACTACTATATGTTAAAAGTAGATATCAAACGGAATAAAATGGTGAAATTTTCATTCAAATCGGTCAACCATAACGAAAGTTATCTCACTTTTAAGTTAAAATTTTAAGTTGAATCCATTATGCATACAGCCACAGGTGCAACTAGCCTGTGATTACCTAATGTTAAAACTAGATATAAAACTGAATCAAACAGTAAATTTTCATGCAAATCGGCCAACAATTGTGAAAGTTATCTCACTTTATCACTTTTTACAAAGTTGAAATGGCGGCATGTCACATTATGCATACAGTCATCGGCGCATATAGCCCATGACTACTTAATGTTGAAACTAGATATAAAACTGAATAAAACAGTGAAATTTTCATGCAAATCGACCAACCATGACGGAAGTTATCTCAATTTTTCACTTTTTACAAAGTTAAAATGGTGGCATGTTACAAATATGCATACAGCTACATACGCAAATAGCCTGCGATCACTTAATGTTAAACCTAGATATAAAACTGAATCAAACAGTGAAATTTTCATACAAATCGGTCAACTATAGCGGAAGTTATCTCAATTTTTCACTTTTTACAAAGTTAAAATGGCGGCATGTTACAATTATGCATACAACCACCTGTGCAAATAGTTTTTTTCAACACTTGGTTACCATGGTTACGCCGCCTATGACGTCATTATGGCGTCTCATGTCACAATGATTGACAGGTGAAAGTGGGTGGTGCTTAATTGACTTAATTGATCACGTGATTGATGACGTCACGATGATTGATTGAGGCAGAACCAATGTTTACCTACTACTCTCAGGATAATGGATAATGGATACCGGTCTAGAGTCCACAGGACGTTCTGGATACCGTTGGTAAAATGATAGAAAAAACTCAGTGATGAGTCATTTACGACCTCCCCCTTTCTAAGCTATAAGATATATAAGGTAGTGCATGGGTTCGAAGGCACGCCAACTTCAAAACCACTGGGTCGATTTCAACAATCTTTTCAATATTCAGCAGAAGTATTTTGAAATGGAAGGTCGAATAGGCAAAGATATATTGCCAATTATAACGCCAATTCATGGAAAGTTATATGTAAAAATTTTTAAGTGCAAACAGATAGTTTTCTGAACAGTTTTAAACCAGAACAGTCTAGTTGCGTTTGTGATGAGGTTACAGAGCATTGACAAAAAATTTAAACTTAGCTTTATTGTTTATTTTAACTTGTTTCGGCAAATGGATTTTTTTCGCTAAATCCCAGTTAGCACAAGATTTTCTCCCACGTATAGCCGACATTGGCATTATGGTTAGCTGTACGTGGGATGTGGGACGTGGGACGTCCTACATCGGATACACGTGGGCTATGTGTGGGATGTCCCAGTTACACTTTGTCCCACCTAATGTCTACGTATAGCCGACATGGGACAGCCCACGTATAGCGCAAGTGGTACAGCCAACGTCGGCTATACGTCGGCATCAAGAGGGATGTCCCACGGTGGGGCGTGCCCTCTTCCTCCCACTTATACCCTACGTGGGACAACCCACGTATGGCCAACGTCGGCTGTCCAATGTCGGCTGTACGTGGGCTCTGTGAGGGATGTCCCACTGTCGGATGTCCCCTCTTACTCCCTCGTATAACCTTCGTGGGACAGCCCACGTGTAGCTCACGTCGGCTGTCCAACGTCGACTTCAAGTGGGCATCATGTGGGATGTTCCACTGTCGGATGACCCCTCTTACTCATACGTATACCCAACGTTTTGCACTGGAGCATTATGAAAATTCAATATTATTGGATGTTGTGTTTTGGACCGTCATGGAAAACCATATGAACTAAATAACATTTTGTTGACAAATTTCAGATACTAGTTGTGATTTTAATATAAAAGTGCAAAATCAAATGTTGCATTTAGACATCATTCATTTGATTTTGAATATTTTTGTTATATTAGGAGATCTAAATGATATTCCATATAAGTAAATACCCAGTTTAAAAGTAGAAAACAACGATTTTTGTTAAACAAATAATAATAAAAGTAAACAGTAAATAGTAACATAATAGTAACATAATGGACAATGTAAAAAATAAAATGCTGAGGACGAGAAGCTTTTGGGGGAAGAATAACATTGATTATAACATGGATCCCCCGTGGCGTAGAGGTAAGGTCGACGCGTAGGATGCTAGAGGTTCCCGGTTCAAACCCAGTTAAGTACGATTCGTCAGTTGCTAAACAAAATCAGAATGGTGGGTTGTAGTGTAGTTTGAAAGATTAATGATCAATGGTTAAAGTAATGGTCAGGCGACAGGTTAAATTGGATATTACGAATTGTTACTAATTTATTTTGAAACGTCGGCTGTTCCAAGCATAGCCAACGTGGGACAGCCCACGTGGGCTATACTTTGGAACGTGTTCCAAATTCGCCAAACGCCCACGTAATTTCGTGGGACATCCCACCTAAAACCTACGTTGGCTATACGCAGGCTGTTCCATGTATTGCCAACGTGGGGCAGCCTATGTATAGTCAACGTCGGACAGCCCACTCGGGGTATACGTTGGAACGTGTTTTACAATCGCCAAACGTCCACGTAATTACATGGATGTCCCATGTATAGCCGACGTGGGCTATATGTGGGGTGCTAACAGGGATGTAATGCATTTATCTTTTTCAATAAATGTTATTTGTTTAATCTATGCATGAACTTGCTCGAAGAAAAAAGAAGTTGAAAGAAAAACTCATGCTTCAGTATATATAAAGCGTTATCGCATTGGCAACTCACGTTTTTTGCTTCCATCTCTTTCACGTTCACTATTAGGACGCAAAACTGCCTCATATATAGAGGCTTGTTACATTTTGCACACTGTGAATGAAAGCTGCTTTATTTAAAAGAAAGGTAACCGATTCCCCCTCCCCAACCTTTAGTCTATATAATGCGTTGTCCTTTAATCTCTTACACGTTCCAAATGAGGACTGCTGCACTGCACCGCCTTTTGTATAGCAGAGCTTGAGAAGCTCTACGTTTCAGTCCATTCTAAACATTTTTCATTTTAGGACCCCAGCTGCTCAGGCTATATGGTATATAGGTCAGTAGATGGGTTCGCAGACATGACAACTTCAAAACTAACAGACTGATTTCACTCACGTTTTTCAACATTTTGCTCACTATGATTTTGACTAAAAGGAAGGGCCAAGACTTACAAGTTGGCAGTATCCATTGCAAAAGTAGACACACCTGGTCCAGAAAGCAGCGAAACCTTATATGGTCAGCTGAACAGCTATTTAAAGAGACCACATCTGCAAATACGACAACTACTGCTTCAACAGATCCCTGCTACAACATCTACGACAGCCACTGCCCAGATGGCAGTCCCACATGGAGACTATACATAATATATGTGGGCATTCCCACGTACCCAAGCATAAATAATGTGTGTTTTGTTGGGGAAATTCTCATGTAGTTACGTGGGATTTAGGAGAGTTTAAGACTCTTTCCGATGTGTATTATGCGCATGAGAACCCATGCATTTTATACGCATATATTTCCATGCATTTTGTATGTGGGAATTCCCACGCATATTAAGCATGGGATTTTAAAGGAACGGCCCACCCTGGGCATACACGATAACTCCATCGAATACACAGACATGAACCTTTATAACTATAGTGCAATTATGAAGTGCTCCTTAAAATAATTTTAATCATAAAATTTTAGTGAAATTGGTATTTCCATGTCTAATTTTCTATTATATTTACAAAAAAGGCAGCACTCCACCAAAATATACAGAATTTAGCAAAATTTAAATATATTATCGCTCAATGGCGGCTGTTTCCGGTCTGCGATAATAGGCCCGTATTGCCAGACTGCGTATAGTTTGCGTATATTTTACTATGCATTTGCTAAGTTGAAATTTCCGCGCATTATATACGTGTATTTTACATGGGTATGCCCATATGGGAAATCCCACGTAAAATATACGTGTAATATACAAATGACTCTTCATGAAATTTTGCGGGGGAATTCAAAAGTAGAATATACTTATTACCCATGCATATTTACTTACCCATGCATTTTAGAAGTGGGAAATTCTACGTACAGGGGAATGCCCACGGTGGGCATTACGCTGGAAAAACCATGCAGTTTACGCATGTATCTACCCGTGCATTTTATACGTGGGAAAGCCTATGTATCTTATACGGAAATCACACCGTGGGAATGTCCACGTACATTACACATGTTTTCTATGTGGCCATGCCAATGTCCCGCGCTCTCACGTAAATCCTACCTAAAAACAACGCGTTTTATGCGTTGGACGAAAAATTATGCTAACTGGATGCTACAACATCTACGACAGTCTGCTAGAAATTTAAAAAATTGATAAGACTTCCTTGAAGAATAAAGTAATGTAATAAAAAATGAAAGAAAAGAAAGAATTTTCATAAAACTTTTTGTCAAGTGTTTATGAAAGGATATTTAATCTTCTTTTAGAGGAAGACTTGAAAGAACATCGACGATGCAACAATTATCATTACCACCATTAAAATCATATCACGACATTAATCTTTAAAAGGATGAAATATTAGGCTATGGAAGAGCATGGATATTAAATATGATGAAATTATCTGTGCATTTTGCAAGCAGTGTTGCGTAGCCTTGAACTGAGGAAACACTTTTGTAAACCAAATTAAGATCGAGTACAAAAATTTATGACTTGCCGTGTTTGCTGTAGTGTCTTTTCCAATGCTAGTGAGTATGCAGGTCATACGTGTGACAAACACCATGATTAACCTGCAAAAAAGAAAAATCTTTTCATGCAAAGAAGCAAAAGAGGTCTGATGCAGTGCAAGTTGGTAGGGGCAGAAGAACAAGTCTTGGTTTATATGCGCAACAACAAATCTTTGAACCTGAAAATGGATCTGACTTGCTACAAGAAATGTGACAGCAAGAGCATCGTATCAAACGACATTTGATAGATAAATTCAAGAAAATGGTGATGAATGAAGAAGGGCAGTTGATTGAACGTATGGATATCAGTTATATAATCACTTACACATTTAGAGCGTTTAATAAAATGGATATTGACAATGATTTACCAATTCCACACAAGGATCGGTTCAACAAGATTGATGAGCATGAGCGTCTAATATCTGGAACGGACTGGAGTCTATACAGCTTCATTAGACCCCTTGCAAGCCTTCAGCTACATTGAGTTGCCCAAGAAAATAAAGCACACAAAAGGTGCCATTAACGTTAAGACCACATACAACAAGACTGTATTGATCTCATCAACATCCAATGGATAACAATGTAAGTTTAGTATGAAGGTATCAACGGTTTAAACATGAGCTGAATGTAGAAGGCATGTCATTTCCAACTCCGATCCATAAAATTTGATTTAAAAAGGTAAATTTCATGTCCATCAATGTCTTCGGGTAGGAAAATGAGGTTGTGGTACTGATTCATCTGAGTCGACATGATAGTGACACTAAAATTACTACATCAGCGACGATGAAAAAAGACATTATGGCCTCATCAAGAATTTCAGCTGCTAGATGGCTTATCAAAAAATGTGCTGGTTTCTACTTCGCAATTGTCTACATTGCTTTATCAGGTAAGATCTGCTATATAAACAATCTATAGGAAATATAGTACGTGGCGACTAACGTTTCCTAGGATACAACTATTAAATTTAAGAACATTGCAAAACAGTAAAAGTCACTCATTGTCATTTACGCTGATTTTGAGTGCTGCATAGAAAAACAGGAGGTAATCGTTACCAACATGACAAACCCAATAGTTTGCCTATGCAGTTGTCAATAAGTATGAGCAGCGTGAGCCAGTGTTTTACCATGGAGATCGCGCAGCCTACAAGTTTCTACAATGTATGATTATGAACGTGGATGCAATATCAAACGATTTAACATCCCTCAAACACTGAAGATGACTCTCCAGGACGAAAATCAGTTTGCTGAAGCTACACATTATTACATTTGAGTTGATGGGAGACGATTGCGTGGAAGGTCATGACCACATCAGTGGAAGATACCGTGGAGCATCTCATAGTGAATAAATCCTACAGTTTTGCTTGAGAAAGGATCAACAGAAAACAAGGATTTAATCATCATCTTTATCCTATTCCACAACCTTTGAGGATATCACAGTCACCTTCTCATGGAAAGTCTTGGAAAATCCAAAGACTTAAAGATTTCAGTAATCTCTAGCATTATTGAAAGTACATCTCGTTTAACCTGGACAATCTCATGTTTATTGGTTCTTACCAATTCATGAGGGAATCCCTACAAAAATTTGTGTTCAACTTAGTGGCTGAAGGTGAAGACAAATTTATGAATAAGGTGATCCCTCCAAGCATGCAGAAACGAAGCTCCCACTGCAAAAACACTTTTACAGTCAACTGACTGAAGAAGGGATTAGTGATGAGGACTATTTACATGCGCAGAAAGTGTGGGACACATTCAACTGCAAGAAGTTTGGAGAGTATCATGACTTCTAACTGAAAACAAATGTGTTATTGTTGACAGACTTGTTTGAAAATTATAGAAACGTTTGAGTTGGATCTTTCTCATCATTACACAGCACCAGGTTAAACATTGGATGTCATTCTTTAACACACCAAGATTAAGTTGGAATTAGTTGATGATATGGACATGTATCAGATGGTGGAAGAAGGCTGGGATGAGGTGTTTCGGTCATTGCGCGCAAGCTTGCGAAAACCAACCGTCCTTATATTCCAGGCAATAATTCAATCAAACCCAGATCATGTACTTGGACCACATTATGTGCGTGGTCGCCTGGGTTCGCATGGGTGGAGGATCCAGAATCTCTAGACTATGTGAAAGTCAGTGTCGATGCTGAAACAAGATACATTTCAGGGATGGAAATCCATGATCTACTAATGTGGTTTCTCAGAAGAAAACTGTTCGAATCAGTGATATTTTTTGAGTACAGTCAGAGGTTGAGAAAATAGTAGGGAATGAATGCTAAAAATACTCAAAAGTTGATTCCCGATCTACAAAACAAGGAAAAGTACGTTGCATTTTACAGCAGAATTGTGACTAAAAGTGACAAAGGTGCATCGTGCCAGCATGTTGCAGCAGAGCGACTGGATAGCTAAATACATAGTTTTGAACACAAGAAGAGAAAAGTGGAAAAATCCGTATTGGAAGAGACATTTATAAGCTGATGAACAACGACATTTTTGGCAAAACCACGGAAAATATGAGGAAACGATTCGATGTAGAATTATTTACAACGCAAAGTGCTTCAGGAAGGTAGTGGCCAAGCCAACGTTTTACAAATTTAAAAAGTTGAAAGAGGCTTTGACAGCTGTACATTGCCTCAAGTCTGATCTAATTTTGAACAAACCCATTCAGGTTGGGTTCATTGTTGTTGAGCCTAGCAAGAGTTTCATGTTCCATTTTCATTGTAATTGCATGGAGAAGTATCCAGAGGCACACCTACTCTTCAGTGATACAGACAGCTTGTGCTAAGGCATACCTACCAACGACATTTATAAAGATATGCAAGAGGATCATCATAATTTGGATCCAAAGGAGCATTTCCTACAAGAAGTGTTGAGGAAAATGAAGGTTGAAACGACAGTGATTCCTGTGGAGGAATTTATGAAACTTATAGAAACCTACAGCCAAAGGAAAAACTCACACCAACTAGAGGCCAATGAAACATGCTCAGTACAAGGACAGTTTATTCAAGGAAGAGCTAACTTTTACCACGGGCAACATCATTCGAAGTTATAATCATGGACTTTATTCGGTAAAGATTATAAAGAGTGTAAAGATTCTCCATTTGATGGCAAGCACTATGTGTTGAATGACCGCTATATTACGTTAGCTCATGGCCATTATGTTGGATGCCTCCTAAGCATTGCAATCATTTCACACGGTGACGGTTAAGAGTGAACATGTCTGAAGTTACATCAGAAAGATGCTATCTGAAGAGTCAAACAAGAAAAGTGTTATTCGCAAGATTGAAAAGCCTAATTTAAAGAATGGAAAGCGCAAGGTTATATTTCAAAACCCTCATGCACAGAATGACAATTACAGGCTTGAAAACTGTAAGGTAAAGAATGACAATATTGTAGTTCCAAAGCGTAAAAGACTTTTTTTAGTAAGGACTGTTAGATGTGAACTGTAGGAAGGTTAAGAAAACTGTCTCAGGACGATATGTTGATTATGTTACCCATTAATGGAAACAAATGTGTGAAAGTAGCCAAGTATCAACAGCAAGTGTTGCTCAACCTTCGTGAATATATCACGGAGAAAGCTTCTTAAAAAGCTACATCGTTCCAAAAAGGGAATATTACTACCATTGAAAGAATTGCAAATGCTAAAGGAGAAGATGAAACTAGTGGATGACACGACGTTCAGCAAAAACATCATGAGCTCAAACGTAACAACTATCTCGAACACTACGACCTTATCACGCTCAGTGCAGAGCATTAGAGCCACGTTTATGATGCTTGGCAAGAACTTGAAACTTAGATTTGAACCAAATGAGCATGTACAATTGATGCGAGGTTCAAAGAGAATTTACTTTAAGCCTTATATGTTGACTATGATAAAGACTGTGAAAGGTCAACATGAATTGACGTTATTAAAATATGTAAATGTTAAAGTCGTTGGATTAGCTCCATGTTATGTCAGTTTTCATAGCATTTACAAACGGGGCTATAATATTTATTATACTTATATCAATTTAAATTGTTGGGGTGGGCTTATATGACGCATGCATTTGCACAATAAAGTTTGCATTATGTTATTGTTATAGCGTAAAAAGGAATCAGTTGTAAATATCTTGATTTGTTGAATAAAATAAGTAAAAAGAGTTTTTTTTTTCGACTTTCATTTTTTCAAACAACTTAAACAAAAAATAAAACAAGTAGCATTCAATGAAAAAATTAAACAACTTAACTAAATTACATTGAAAGAAAAAATTAATTAAAAATTAAGCTAAGTTACATTAAACTTAACTACATGACATTTTACAAAAATGACCATGTTAAGCTTTTTTCAAACAAAACTTAACAACAAGTTAAAGAAGCTTCATGGAACAAACTGAATAAATTGCAATTTTATTACTAACAATTTAAAAGAATAGAGATTTGTAATGTCTTTGGACAAAGTCTTTTACCACAAAATCCTCGTCACTTCTTTTTAAGGTGCCAATAATATTAACCATGCTATGATTTTGAGTTCCACGCAGTATGTAATGCATACAAGAGAAACCACATGCATTGGAAACGGCCCGCTTCAATGTTACTGAATTATACTGGTATTTTCCAATTAAAAATGCTTCTAAACAATCATCTTTATGCAAAAATCCATAAGAATCAAAATATTCTACAACTTTATCGAACTACACGGCAACCCAATGACTATGCCAAAGCGTGGGCAAAATGCATCTCCAACCGGTTTCCATTGTTGATATGTGAGTAATAATCGTCAACATCGTGATCAGATGTTAATTCTAAAAAATATGATGATGAGTGCGTTTGATGATGAAGCTTTTCTCACCATTCAATTTATCAAATGATTTGTAGTGTGTTTCAAAAGCGTCAAGATATTTTCCTTCAGCAATGGTAAGCTTGAGAGGTTTCGTATAGTGCTGGTTCACCATCAGCATAAAGTTGTAAGAAGTTGAAATTAAAGTGCTCAAAATTGTAAGGATTTCTTGTCACTGCTCCTGAAAAGCCTTCATTTTGAACCATTTCAATAACAATGGACAAAAAATTAGCTAAAATCTTACATTATTTCCTTTTAATATTGAACTTGGCAGGAATTTTCATCAAAGCTTCTGAATGACAACTGAATCCCTGGACTGGCTCTGACTTTGCGCATAGTCAGAAACACATCTTTTACTTCTATCTTATAGATATAATTATCAGCTAACAACAGAAATTCATCTTTCTGCCTATATAGACGCCATTTTATGCCATTTGAAAGATAGTGATATTGCTCAAACAGATATATTCTTAGGCCTCCTGTAAACATGGCTCTAGCGAGTGTGCAAATATCGGGGATGTGGGCCATTATTTCTGGCTTCGGCTACACCATTGTCGTTTATGAAAGCCGTTTATAAATGTTACATGATTTACTAAATGAGAATTCATGGGTGCTGTTGCTATGTGAAATCAGCGGATCATTTAGAAGTGATTCAATATTAGATCATAGGCTATTAAACATATCACTCATTGGTCCAACCAAGTCAGCTACACCAAAGCTGTACAATCTTTCTTGAGAAAGTTGCATATGACATGAAATCTGCTCTTCTTTAAGTCTATATACTTTTCTGTACTAGCAGGGATGTAGGCTTTTACTGACACACCATCTCTAATGGCAGCGAGTGGTTGATAGTCCACATTATAAACTTTTTCTACAGCATTTTGTGTTGGTGGTCTGCCAAACCATTCTAATGGAGAAAGACAGCATTCACAAGAATTATCCTGAATGATTGACATTTTTATTTCGGAAATATATCTTTCGATGTTGCTGCTTTCACTTTATTTCGCCCTCTGACAACCTGCTTTGATTTACTTCGTTTATCAATAACACCAACAACTTCTTGAGCAACACGTCCAGTTACGTGTTTAGCCACATTCTTTGCAGCCTTTTTAAGATATATAGCGCAACAATTTTATCCCCTGCCTTAATAATTGGTTTGAGCCAATGCTCCCAAGAATAAACCAATTCCATCTCCATCCCGGATAGCAATCCCACATGGGGACTATGCATAATATATGTGGGTATTCCCACGTACCCAAGCATAAATAATGTGTGTTTTGTTAGGGAATTCCCATGTAGTTACGTGGGATTTAGGATAGTTTGAGACTCTTTCCGATGTGTATTATGCGCATGTGAACCATGCATTTTATACGCATATATGTCCATGCATTTTATATGTGGGAATTCCTACGCATATTAAGCATGGAATTTTAAAGGGACAACCCACACTGGGCATACACGATAACTCCATCGAATATACAGACATGAACATTTATAACTATAGTGCTGTTATAAAGTACTCCTTAAAAGAATTTTAAGCATAAAAATTTTAGTGAAATTGGCATTTCCATGTCTAACTTTCTGTTATACTTAGAAAAAAGGCAGCCCTCCACCAAAATATGCAGAATTTCGCAAAATTTAAATATATTATCGCTCAATGGCGGCTGTTTCCGGACTGCGATAATAAGCCCACATTGCCAGACTGCGCATAATATGTGTATATTTTCCTAAGTGGAAATTTTCACGCATTATATACGTGTATTTTACATGGGAATGCCCATATGGGAAATCCCATGTAAAATATATGTGTAATATACAAATGAAGTGGGGAATTCTACGTATATTATACAGGAGAATGCCCAAGCTAGGCATTACGCAGGAAAAACCATGCAGTTTACTTGTGTATCTACCCGTGCATTTTATACGTGGGAAAGCCTATGCATATTATATGTAGAGTTTATACGGAAATCACACCGTGGGAATGTCCACGTATATTTTTTGCACATGTTTTCTATGTGGCCATGCCAACGTCCCACATTCCCACGTAAATCCCATCTAACAACAAGGCGTTTTATACTTGGGACGAAAAATTATGCTTACTGGGATATTGTATCGCATCTTTACGCATTTACGCATTTTTAAATCATTCTAAATATTCACCGACTTGACGAAGGAAATTGTTGCGGTATGTTAATGGATCGTGTCTATACATAATAATGCTTTGTGTCGAAAATAAAGTTCACGGATGAACTTCCCAGTTTGAAATGCAATATTCTGACCTGTGTCATCCTTAATATCAATTTCAATCATGTTAAATTTAGATGTGTTGACAGGAACATAATTAGGTTTACTTTATCTTTTCAGGATAACTTTTTCACCACTGGCTTAAATCAAAACAAAACTTAGTAAAGGATATAATCTGCCAACGACTTGAGCTTTACAAAGATTATATTACACATCTGCCTTCTGTTCAGCTGTACACGTTTCAGTATACCAGTGATCTGGCGTAAGACTTCAGCTAATCCAGTGAAAAGAGAAACTTCAAAGCCATATTTCACAAATAGAAAAATTTGTTGTCTGATTCTATCATACTTTATCCAAATAGGCTCTTCGAGTTCAGGTGCATTATATTTAGTTGTAATAGCATTGTCCACTTCTTTATTCACTGCAGCACACAATTCACTCATTGTTCTATAGTGGTCATTTGGCATAGTGACTGGTTCAAAGACATCTACAAGTGCTTGTTGTCGATAGTGAATGGAATAATCCAATCCTTTAGTCACAGTACTCCATGTCTTTGGATGCTGAATTTCCGCTAAAGCCATTTCATACTTTTCCTTCAAACATAATGTACGAGGCCTACGAATTTGACAACTGAAGGCCTTACTGTCAGGATAATAGTTCATACTAGCATTGATAGGCAAAGTTATGTAGTAACTTATATATGATCCACATGGTGAGTCAATCGTATATGCACGTTGATGGACTGGATGCCGGTGTATTTGTACTACATCTCCTCCACAACAAGCATTTATTTTAACACGAACAGGTTCACTTCCTTTACAGTAAAACAGCTCTTTAAGCCCCTTTAGACATTTTCTCATCTTTCTGGAAACTGCCTTTGTTGACGCTGTTCATTTCATTTGTAATATCTTCACATGTTGTCAGTGTTGGGAATATTAGCATCAACAATTCTTTGAATAAACAGCTTCAAATCCAACTTGTATCATGTTTCTCACGTTCTGTTAGGATGAGTCTCTTTACCTTAATATATGAGTTGAAAATGGTTCAGGAGCGTTCGTTTTTCAGACTTTTCTAATTTTGATTGTTGTGTCATTCAGCCAAGCAGTTGAGGCATTTCTGCAGCAGTTTAACATTTTAATTTATTTGTACTGGCGATCTTCAGAAGTCAAAAACCTGAAATGCTATTTAAAAGCGTTTCGTCCTGTATGACGAAACTCTATTTGGCGAAACGCCATGAATTTAGACAAAAGCTCTTGTGGCTGTCTTGTTTCAAATCCTTCATCTTATTTATTTTTAAGTTAGTTTTATCTGTTAAACCTTTATTTTATGGCAGTGACAAATATATGTTGAGAGTGGAGGGGCTAGGTACGAGTGTGATGTGACGAGGTTTTACGAAATACTCCATCAGAGAGTACATGGGCATCCTCAACTGTATCAGCCTTGACCCTTCAGTGTTGTTTCAAAATACACGTTGTTAGTTAAGGACTGACCTCTAAAAAATTATAACTGGAATTTAACTTAAAATGAAAAAATGAGGAAGACAAAAAACAACATACCTATCAACAATAAAGCGCGATCTACAAAATAAAGGAATCTACTCAATCTCACAAGCCAAAATATTAGCACAAAACCGTACTAGGTGGAGAGAATCTGTATAGAAACGTATAGAGCTTTGCTCTGAAAGCGTAAACCGACGACGACGACGTGAAAAAATGTCGCGTTTGCTTAATACTTACGATCCTAGTTTTATAAGAATTTTAAATTCCGGCACTAGGATATTTCACACCTCATCGAGAAATGAAATGTGTTATCCTTCCTTTGAAGCAAAGGTGATCATTGCGAAATGGCGAATCGCTTTGAGAGGACTATTTTTGAGAGCGTGATATAGGTTACGAGGGAATCGAGATGCTATTGATTAGGATATCCACATTGGTCAGAAGTTAAATTTAAATGTAGCTTAAAAGAATACTCTTTCGTTTGTGAAACGTCTGTATTTTCAATTTGTTGTGTGGCTTATGGTGCGAGGTTTGGGGGGAGGGTGATCCTACGAGATAGCTCCGAGTAGCTCTGACTGGTGCCTGAAAACTTCTTAGCGCACCGCTTTTTGGAGCTATCTACGAGAGAATCAAAATTGAACAGCACGTCGTAAAACTGAAAGCATGTTCTTTGATTGCAAAACAGCAGTTCGCCGCTTACTCCGGCCTTATTAAGAAACTAATACAGGGTTCGTTTAAAGCCCCGGAAAATGAAACGGCCGAATAAAGCCCTGGCGACTGAAAATACCCTCCGAAATTGCCTGGATTTTTGTTACCCTTTTGCTTGGTTACTCTGAAAATACAGGGTTCGTTTAAAGCCCCGGAAAATGAAACGGCCGAATAAAGCCCTGGCGACTGAAAATACCCTCCGAAATTGCCTGGATTTTTGTTACCCTTTTGCTTGGTTACTCTGAAAAGTCAGTCAATTCATCTTGATTAAACTGACTTATTACTGTGATATCTAGCTCCGAGTAGTTCTGACTTGTATAACATCGTATATCTCTTTGCCTTGAAACTTTTTAGCGCACCGCTTCTTGGAGCTATGTGATATCAAGAGGGAGCATATGGCGATGTCGATGCAGATACTTGAAAATTCTTATATGATATTAAAAAAATACCATCTGGGTTTAAGCGTGTCTTCGGTGTAAGGATTGGCAATTAGGTGAAAAAATAAACATGCTGGCTCAGCGATCCTCGACACGATCCCTGCTAAATATGTTAGCTGCAAATCATTTGCTTTGTTAGGCCCCAACCCTTCGGATTGGGGCCTATAGGTTTGGGGTGTCCGTCTGTCCGTCATCGCTTCATACCCCAATGAATTTGGGGGCGGTTGGGGCCTGCTTTAGTTCTAGATGACTCTTGCGGTCTTCCTATGACAGCAAGAGTCATAGTTCCTATAAAAGGAAATGTCATTGATGTCAATTTTCAAATCTCGGCGCACGACTGGGGTCAACGGCGTTATTTTAGAAAGGGTGCATCACATAAATGGCCCAATTATAAATTATGGCGCACAAGTTTTGCGGTCAGACAACAGGGTTCGCGCTGGGTTCTCAGGAAAGTGAGTAAAAAAAATGATAGTGTGACTCAGTTGTGTTCAGAAAGACTCGGTGGGTTCCGAAAAAGTGAGTCATTTCGTAAAAAATGCCCCAAAAGTGGACAAAAACCCCGCCAACGCGAACCCTGGATAACAATTTTTTACTGAGAAAAATATGTGTTTTCTTGAGATCAGGATATCGAACCCCTCATTATCGCCCACAACAACAGTGAATCCACAGTTGCAAAACAGCGCTTTGCTCTAGTTTGGGAGTTTCGCTGAGATCGAAAATAATGCGCCAGGGTACTTCTCAGTGTGACTTTTAAGAAAAAGCCTTCAAGTTCCAGCCTCGGTGTCCTTGAACGTGCGCCGAAAGATCCAAAGCCTCGAAAATTGAGATCAGTGGTCATTTCTATTGCAGGAACTGTGACCCTTTCTGTCCTAGGAAGATAGAAAGGGTCCTCTGGGACTAGGGCCTGCTTGTGTTTCACAAATACTTACTTGTTTTCACCAGTTTGGTGTACAAGATTGATAGGAAATTATTATGTGTACACATCCGATGTTTATATAAATTGTGAAAATTTTACCTTTAAGCACACCCACTGTCGAAGACCTCCGCCGTTGTCGCAAATGGGCCGCGTCACTACAGGAGCAAGGACCAACCAGTCCGGTTAGTAACATTTCAATGCGCAGAAATGTAAAAAAATAATTACACTTATTAGGCTGGCCGACTTTCGTCGGTGGGCTATACTTATCACTTGTTTGGTATCTATCGTCCTTGTGTATGTTAAACAATTTTTCAAAATGCTACTGTTCCTGCATTTCTGGCCGGATTGTTTTGAAATTCGGATTCATGAAGCAGTGACAAATCGAATGGTTTTCTTTCGGTTATTGACAATCTCAGGCACGGATGGAGCGCATGATGCAGGTTTGCTGTATGTTTTTGTTTTGTTTTTTTTTTTTTGCTCGGATTCATAAAAAAATGGTTAAAATGACAATATTTTGAAATTTGGTAAACGCAAAAACTTTGCGTTTCGATATAATTTTGTCTTCGAAATTGAACGTGTCTTCCAGGCTGTGTGTACAAAACTGTTTTTCTCATTTCTGTAAAATTTCACAAATTGATAAAACAGATGTTTAAAATAGCCAAAATATCTTGTTTTTAAGATAAAGCGTTGCTTTTGTCGAAATGTAAAACTGTTAGAACTGTGGAAAATTTAATGAAAGTGGCAATAGTATGGCACTTTGCAAACCGACTTTAGCACTGATTGTGTACACGGACATTCTTGTTTCATGTATGCAACCAGTGCCTGCAATTGATAAGGGTAAGTGTAGCAACTTTGTTCCTTCATGTTCTAAATGATCCAAGTAATGGTCGAGATTTACTAGGATGTCGTGGATATGTGCCTTGCGCTTTATTGCAGGATCCGGCTGGAATGTGATACGGGGGTGTCCACAGAAGTTTCCGACAGATACATTCGGCACACAGCATACACTGCCTTATTTGGTCAGTCATGGGGGAAACCTGAAGCCGAGCGCTGTCTACGACGCGGAGGCTGCGTGCCACATTTCCGCGGAAAACATCCAGGAAATCGAGGAGAAAATGAACAACATCAATTCACTGGGTGAATTTTGTGCTTACTACGACCAAGCAAGAAGTCATTACAAACAACAGACAGCCCTCTTGCCACGAGAGGAACGTTTGTATCCAAATTTATTTCAGACTGATTTGTCAACATATGTGCGGAATTTCGATGCGGTAGACACTTGTCGAGATGGTGCGGGTGAGGAGGCCTCTAAGGAACGGGTGTCTGACTCTATGCCGCTCTTTGAGTTGTGTCTGGAAACAATGATGAAGCAGACAATTCTCTACATGGCGTCGTGTGCGGCGGGTCACGTGTCGTCTGAGACGGGTCACGTGTCGTCTGCAGACAGCAAATATCATGTTTGTGACTCAAAAGTAAACAAGTGGACGGACAGTGTGAACTTCGCGAACGAGTTGCTGGGTAATAATCGGCCAGACTCGAGCTCAAATAATATTTCTTTTGAAAAATGTTGGAATATGTCCAGTGCACCAGATCCGTTTGACGTGAAGTTTAATTCTGTGAGTTGGTGCGAAGGACAAGGGAGTGAAGGAGAAAGGACTCACAATTTGGCCGGTGATAGTGACAAGCCGTCTCGAGAGGAACTCGAAGAAATCGCAGACCATTTTTGTATAGAGGTAAATAAAAAGAAAAAAAAAGTATAACAAAACTTGCCGAAACATAAACAAAACTTCATAATTTCAGGGCACTTTTGCGTTCCCGATTTTAGCCCAGGTGACTATCGTTGCTGGGATATGCGCATCACGTGTTATGAATTTTCTATCCGTTATATGACTGCGTGTTAGAAAACAATTTTTTAAAATGCTACTCTTCCTACATTTCTGGTCCGATTGCCTTGAAATTTGGCAGGAATGTTCTGCCTTGCGATTTGACCAAAATTGGCTAAAATATTGGCCAAAAACGGTAAATTTGCAAAATAAATAAATAAAATGTGCTCCTTCTTCAGTCCCCAGACCACTTGCCTGAAGCGGCAAGGTGTTGAACTAAGGATCATGAAGTCGTGGGTTCAAGCCCCGCTGAAGGCGAATTTTATATACAATATTTTTTATATACAATATTTATAGTTCGACCTCCCATAACAGTGGTTTGCGTTGTCGCCTGCGAAGCAACAGGTTGTGATTGTGAGCGAATTTGTTGTTCGTGAGTATAACGCAGTCTATGAACACAACACGTAGTTATGGCTTCCTCAAAGGAATAAAAAATAGCCGGAAAACGCGTTCAGTTTGGAATGCCTGGAAATTATGTAGGCGTTAACAATGTCTCCCCCCCCCCCGAAGAGGGGAAGCATTTTGTTTTGATAAGTTCTGTGTGGTGGGGGGTGGGGTGTCTTTGTCAACACGGTAGCTTCAAACTTGGTGGAATTATGTCTTGGGTGAATCCGCGGGCTGTTATTGTTTTTGGCTGAGAATGGACAACGCGTGACGTCAAAATGTGAAAAAAGCTTGTCTTCGCTGTCGAAATTCAACGGAAACCCTATCAACCTCCCCCCCCCCCCCCCCCCCCAAGTTCGTAGCTTGGACTAATCTGAAAATTTCAAGCTAGTACGTATATTAGTTACGTCGCGGAACGTCATGACGTCTTTAGCTCCAAACTGTTACGCTTGTTTTTACACTCCACAATCTCTTCTAATGCGTTGTTTTAAAGGCTTCCCTTCTCGTACTACGGTCGAGGTCATAACCACCCCCTTCCCCCCTCCCCCCCCCCCCCCAACCGTCATCCGGCCCACTTACATTTTAGTCCCAGGCGTGTCCGAATTTTGAGACGAGTGGGGGTAAGGGAGAGATACGAACCCCCTTCCCTACAATTCAAAACTGAAATGACTGAATATGGCATGTTATGGTTATATTTACTGGCCTGGGCAGGTCTAACTATTGATTTTACCCGCCGCAAATTGGTTTTCTTTTGGTTGCCAAGCTGTTCTAAACCGTAAAACCTGTGTATTAAGGGGACTTAACTGATTGGGCCTTTTTGTCCCTAATAGGGAGATGTCCCTAATAGACAGGTCGAGGGTTTGTTTGAGGATCCAAAACAGAAGTAACCAACATAGTAGAACCTTTATTTCTTTGTTCCCGCGCCTCTTCAAACAGACTTAGTTCTTTGGCAACAAAGTGCGCTTCCTCCTGAAGCAATGGACCAGAAACTGGCACATTGAGACTGCGCACCCCGATAAACTACGAGTAAATAAATGGTAGAATTTAGTTCTTCTCGAACAAATGCATACTTTTTTCAAATCACGATTCTCAGCCTCATCAATCTGGTTCAAATAAAGCTCTTTCTCCTTTTTGCTATTTGCTTTTTACTAAAACTAAACCTGTCTAAACACACCCAATAAAACCCCTTTAGCGTAGCCTGATACGATGTACTCTGAAGGGGAAAGCACAGAGTTTAGGCAAACAATACTCTGCAGTGAGAAAAGCGGCTTGTGTTCATAATTTGCTTGATGAGACATAAGGCTGCTGTTCTTAATATACATGTCAACTTTGGTGTAAAACTTGACTTTGTGGATAAAAATGTACGTATCCTTAACAACTACGTATCCTTATTTTACAGGTTTTCGTAGTGTGGGAGTGGGAATTCAAAATAGTCTGGCGTGAACTGTCTGTAATTCCCAGGTGTCCCTAATATACAAGGTGTCTTTATTGCAGGTTTTACTGTATATAGGAGTGATTATGTAACCTTAGCATTGATTGCAGTACCTTGAAGTATTCTTCACGTTTTAAGTGCTATTTTCTCTTATGACAAGCAGCTCACGGGATAGTAAAAAGATACTTAAACAAATAAATAAAATAACAAATGAAGTAAGGATTTGATGATCTGGAGGCCACTTTTCGGATCCAGGTAAAGGACTATGGTAAAATATGTTTTGTAACGACCACCCTTCAAACCCCGAATAAAAAGACGTACAGTAAAACCTGCTTTAGTGATTTCCTTCCAGACTGTTGATAAAAACTTGTACAGTAAAAGCCTGCTTCTCGCCGGACCCGGATAAAGATCCGCACAGTAGAAACGTGTTCATAGTGACCGGACTCGTATAAAACAGACGTACAGTGAAACCTGTTTGCAGCTACCACTTTCCAGACCCGGACAAAAACACCGCATTCTACATTGTTACACCTGTACCTGGACTTGTATAGAAAAAAGAGGATTAAAATACCACATTTCAGGCTGCGTACCGTCTTCCCCCCCCCCCCCCCCCCTTTCAAAAATGTGATAAAGGTGTTACGTAACTTGAATTCTGGGTATATCAGATACATTTATTGAGATATATCTGTATTAGGTAAAAAGTCTTCTTAATCTGAAATAGCACAAAATTGTCACAATAAAACTTACTAAAACGAAGGAGGGCTGGCGGTGGAAAAGGGAGGTGGGGGAGGGGCTGTCGGAGGAGCATTTATGAAAACAAAAAGGCAACGGCTGGCTAATAAAAGTGTTTGACATGTTCGGGTACGCAGTTGTTGGTGTGCACTGGCCGCTCTAGTTTAATGCTTAACGCCATGTACTTCGATGGCTGGCAGTACAGTGTTATTATTATTAGTATTATTGTTATTATGATTATTGTTGTTGTAAACAGTGGCAGTTGCTGGTGATGGAGCACCGGCACGACTACAGAATGTACCATCCGAATTTGATTTTTCAAAACAACTGGTCCAGGAAGCCATACACTACGCAGTGAGTCTGTAGAAAGACAAAATGAAAAACCATTAATGGAACGTAATGGAGTCGATTTTGGCTCAAAATAGAAATAATATTTTTTTCCGTGTCGAAAGACAGTGAAGTTTGTTTACTGAAAGGGGAAGTGAGAAAAACAAACGGTTGATCGATAGTTACTGCGGTAATTGTATTTTTTCTATGTGAGAAAATATATTTACAGGGGAGTGAACGCTTATTGCATGCAGTTGATAAAGGCGCGCGTCTGGATGAATTGTAAATTCAAGACGTGCACGATGAAGATCCTCAGCTGTGTCGTCAACCCAAACAACGCAACTATAAAGATACGGTGAGCTCGTATTACACACGCTCGCACAGATATATCTCGTGTGTTTCCACACATCCAGCACAGCGGGGACTCATCATTATGGCCCGTCCAGCTCGCATCACACACGCTGGCACACACAGATCTCGTGCGTTTCCACACATCCAGCACACCTGGGCACATTTTTATGGCCCGCCCAGCTCGTATTACACACGCTCGCACAGATATATCCAGCACAGCGGGGACGCATTTTTATGGCTCGCCCGGCGATAACCGGAGGGCCATAGGGTAATTGACTGGTCCTTGTGTGCGTGCGCGACCAAAATCAGAATTTCAGGTAATTCCTGGAAACGTGTTTCTATGATGAAATAAAGTGATTTTTTGGAAAAAAAAAATTTCGCCCGTTGCGCGTGTGTGCATGTGTGCACTGATAGACTGAGTTTTGAAGACTGAACTCGGCCTAGTGTTTTGCTTCGATCAACCTGAAATCTATATTGATCGAAGCTGATGGGACCTAGTTGTGCACCTACCTAGGGCCGGCGTCGGTCTGTCCGTCGGTCCGCGAGAGAGGTCCGATGATAGGTCAAGAACGCATATTTTTATGGGATTTGTAAACTTAACTTGTCATAGGATTTTACTTTGATCAATCTAAAACATATATGGATTGAAAGCTTATAGTTTACAGCTGTATATATCCGGTTGGGGTAGATGCTGGTCGGTCTGTGGGTCCGTGAGAGAGGTCTGAACTTATGCCGAGAAATCATTTTAAGTACTTCCATAATCAAGCGCTGAAATGTGCCAACTTTGTTGGCGAAGGAGATATAGGATTTGGTTAGTCTGTCCGTCTTGCCCTCCGTCCGTCCCTCATGCTTTTGGGTAGTGGTCTTGTATGCACAACTCCGACGAACGGGTAAGCACACACATTTCAAATCCGATACAGATTTACTCGTCATGTATTGTAGTTGTGCACCTCGTATTCAGTTTGTCCGACTTTTTATTTATTCAGCCAAAATTGAGGTCGAAACCTAGCCATTTCATTTGAAAGTAATGCATGCATACAAACTGAACTTGTTAAATATGTCATACTGTGTTTATGTTACAAAACGTGCGAAGGGCGAGGGGATTTGCAGCGTTCCGGTGCTCTTGTAGTAGATCGTATTTATAGTCATTTTTAGTTGCTCAACACAGAAGTTGATCAGGAAATAAAATCGAGGGTGGTTTAATAGAGACGAGGGTTGGACCTTATGCATGAGCATGTGTTTTCCGTGTGAAGCCGGAATTCCGCCGTGTGAAGCCGGAATTCCGCCGTGTGAGGCGGTAACATGCCGTTTTGAGATAGTCTGACACGTGTGCAGTGTTCTCCCTTGGCAGACTCCAAGCAGAGGTCTCATAAGCAAGCACTCTGATAGGGCTGGAACGAAAAATTTCGGACCCGTGGGCGCGCTGGTTAAGACGCAACCCGGATACATTCATCAACACAGTTGGACTCATCGTTGTAATAATTATAGCTTAAGAAACATTGAACAGAATGGAATATTATTCTCTGCAAGTCCATAATTTCACGAGTTCGAATTTTTTGCGCCCATTGGACCCGTTTCAGCGCTGCATTTTACATGAGCTCAGTGTAGTGGTATCCCTCGCACCCTTGTTGTTGTTACTGTTGTTTTTATTTAGGTGGAGACTAACTGCGATGCCCGTTCGGACTATGGTGAAGAATGCTGTCAAATTTACCTTTAGAAAATTAACATTAAAAGAGCTCCTGGACAAGGAAGCCCGTGAGGACGAGTGAGTACTATTTTCACTTTCTGGCTATTTGGCTGTTTTAGTCCCCCGCCCCCGCGTAGCTCGGAGTGGGGGGCTATTGAATTCGGGTCCGTTCGTCCGTCTGTCCGTCAATATTTCGCATCGGGTGTCGTTTCCGCAACAGATCTCAAGAACTACCGGAGGGATTTCATTTAAACCTTGCACATGCATAGAATAAGGGTTGTAGTTGTGCACCTGGGTATAGGTAATGGTAATGGTGGGATAGGGTATCGTAAGAACCCGAAACAATTGATTTCCTATGATTGCAAGCGGGGACTTAGTCAGACCTCGTCTTGAAATTTGTGATTGCACGCCAGCGGGGGACTTAGTCAGTTTTACTGACGTCCTTGTTTTCTTTGACTACTTGCATGGCTGTAAGGAAGCAGTTGAAGGGATACTTGCATGTATATAGAATAATCATGATACGTGCTCACACGATTTCTCGGGGGGGGGGGGGGGGGAGGGGGAGGTTCGGCGTACTTCTATGTTTGCGGAGCTTCAAGGGAATTTAAATAGCATGCGGTTTTCCCAATGTACTCGTTTCCGTGCGGAGTCCCCCTCTCCCACCCCCTCCCTCCCTTCTCCCCCCTCCCCCCCCCCCCCCCCCGCGATACCTGCGAGACTTACATGGGTTTTTACATGGGTGAGATGGTTTCTGAAGGAAGTTCATGGTTCAACAGTATCCCGTGTGCTCTTCGCCAACCAGCGCCTGTACCGAGATGTGTTTGCGGACGCGTTTAGTTTTTGATGATATGAAATATTGTCTTTGTTCATTTTCAGATGGTACGACGGAATATCGATATTGCACATCAACAACGATGTTCTTATTTGGAAACACGTCGTGGAAAAGGTATTCTTTGTTCTCCATCTCCGCTTTCTTGGGCGAGTCACTACGCCAGCGGCGTGGAGTCGTTGTGATTTAACAGCTGACCTCTGGAGATATCCATGTGTTTGGCATAACCGCAAGATTCGGTTATGTATTGTTTTTTTTTGTTTTTTTGTGGAGTATCCATTAGAACTCACAGCACAAATGCTGCAAATATGAACAGAAGTGACCTGCAAATCGTTATGGTGAAACACTTTGCTGACATTATTTCGGTGTTTTCTGTCTCTTTCCGCTTGTCTCTACTCTTTGCGTTTAGTTCTTCCTATCTGAAACAAGTTGGACAAGATGCGTAGTGTGGTAGGCAAGGTGTCCTGTAAACAAGAAGTGTTGTAAGATGTTTGGCAACCAAATGTACAGTAGATGTGTGGCAGGGAGGATGTGTGATAGACGTGATGTGAGACTGGCCGGATGTGTAGGCAAGCTCTGTAGTAGACGAGATGTGTGGCAGGGAGGATGTGTGATAGACGTGATGTGAGACTGGCCGGATGTGTAGGCAAGCTCTGTAGTAGACGAGATGTGTGGCAGGGAGGATGTGTGATAGACGTGATGTGAGACTGGCCGGATGTGTAGGCAAGCTCTGTAGTAGACGAGATGTGTGGCAGGGAGGATGTGTGATAGACGTGATGTGAGACTGGCCGGATGTGAAGGCAAGCTCTGTAGTAGACGAGATGTGTGGCAGGGAGGATGTGTGATAGACGTGATGTGAGACTGGCCGGATGTGTAGGCAAGCTCTGTAGTAGACGAGATGTGTGGCAGGGAGGATGTGTGATAGACGTGATGTGAGACTGGCCGGATGTGTAGGCAAGCTCTGTAGTAGGCGAGATGTGTGGCAGGGAGGATGTGTGATAGACGTGATGTGAGACTGGCCGGATGTGTAGGCAAGCTCTGTAGTAGGCGAGATGTGTGGCAGGGAGGATGTGTGATAGACGTGATGTGAGACTGGCCGGATGTGTAGGCAAGCTCTGTAGTAGACGAGATGTGTGGCAGGAGGATGTGTGATAGACGTGATGTGAGACTGGCCGGATGTGTAGGCAAGCTCTGTAGTAGGCGAGATGTGTGGCAGGGAGGATGTGTGATAGACGTGATGTGAGACTGGCCGGATGTGTAGTAGGCAAGCTCTGTAGTAGACGAGATGTGTGGCAGGGAGGATGTGTGATAGACGTGATGTGAGACTGGCCGGATGTGTAGCAAGCTCTGTAGTAGGCGAGATGTGTGGCAGGGAGGATGTGTGATAGACGTGATGTGAGACTGGCCGGATGTGTAGGCAAGCTCTGTAGTAGGCGAGATGTGTGGCAGGGAGGATGTGTGATAGACGTGATGTGAGACTGGCCGGATGTGTAGGCAAGCTCTGTAGTAGGCGAGATGTGTGGCAGGGAGGATGTGTGATAGACGTGATGTGAGACTGGCCGGATGTGTAGGCAAGCTCTGTAGTAGGCGAGATGTGTGGCAGGGAGGATGTGTGATAGACGTGATGTGAGACTGGCCGGATGTGTAGGCAAGCTCTGTAGTAGGCGAGATGTGTGGCAGGGAGGATGTGTGATAGACGTGATGTGAGACTGGCCGGATGTGTAGGCAAGCTCTGTAGTAGGCGAGATGTGTGGCAGGAGGATGTGTGATAGACGTGATGTGAGACTGGCCGGATGTGTAGGCAAGCTCTGTAGTAGACGAGATGTGTGGCAGGGAGGATGTGTGATAGACGTGATGTGAGACTGGCCGGATGTGTAGGCAAGCTCTGTAGTAGGCGAGATGTGTGGCAGGAGGATGTGTGATAGACGTGATGTGAGACTGGCCGGATGTGTAGGCAAGCTCTGTAGTAGGCGAGATGTGTGGCAGGGAGGATGTGTGATAGACGTGATGTGAGACTGGCCGGATGTGTAGGCAAGCTCTGTAGTAGGCGAGATGTGTGGCAGGGAGGATGTGTGATAGACGTGATGTGAGACTGGCCGGATGTGTAGGCAAGCTCTGTAGTAGACGAGATGTGTGGCAGGGAGGATGTGTGATAGACGTGATGTGAGACTGGCCGGATGTGTAGGCAAGCTCTGTAGTAGACGAGATGTGTGGCAGGGAGGATGTGTGATAGACGTGATGTGAGACTGGCCGGATGTGTAGGCAAGCTCTGTAGTAGACGAGATGTGTGGCAGGAGGATGTGTGATAGACGTGATGTGAGACTGGCCGGATGTGTAGGCAAGCTCTGTAGTAGACGAGATGTGTGGCAGGGAGGATGTGTGATAGACGTGATGTGAGACTGGCCGGATGTGTAGGCAAGCTCTGTAGTAGACGAGATGTGTGGCAGGGAGGATGTGTGATAGACGTGATGTGAGACTGGCCGGATGTGTAGGCAAGCTCTGTAGTAGGCGAGATGTGTGGCAGGGAGGATGTGTGATAGACGTGATGTGAGACTGGCCGGATGTGTAGGCAAGCTCTGTAGTAGGCGAGATGTGTGGCAGGGAGGATGTGTGATAGACGTGATGTGAGACTGGCCGGATGTGTAGGCAAGCTCTGTAGTAGGCGAGATGTGTGGCAGGGAGGATGTGTGATAGACGTGATGTGAGACTGGCCGGATGTGTAGGCAAGCTCTGTAGTAGGCGAGATGTGTGGCAGGGAGGATGTGTGATAGACGTGATGTGAGACTGGCCGGATGTGTAGCAAGCTCTGTAGTAGGCGAGATGTGTGGCAGGGAGGATGTGTGATAGACGTGATGTGAGACTGGCCGGATGTGTAGGCAAGCTCTGTAGTAGGCGAGATGTGTGGCAGGGAGGATGTGTGATAGACGTGATGTGAGACTGGCCGGATGTGTAGGCAAGCTCTGTAGTAGGCGAGATGTGTGGCAGGGAGGATGTGTGATAGACGTGATGTGAGACTGGCCGGATGTGTAGGCAAGCTCTGTAGTAGACGAGATGTGTGGCAGGGAGGATGTGTGATAGACGTGATGTGAGACTGGCCGGATGTGTAGGCAAGCTCTGTAGTAGACGAGATGTGTGGCAGGAGGATGTGTGATAGACGTGATGTGAGACTGGCCGGATGTGTAGGCAAGCTCTGTAGTAGGCGAGATGTGTGGCAGGGAGGATGTGTGATAGACGTGATGTGAGACTGGCCGGATGTGTAGGCAAGCTCTGTAGTAGACGAGATGTGTGGCAGGGAGGATGTGTGATAGACGTGATGTGAGACTGGCCGGATGTGTAGGCAAGCTCTGTAGTAGGCGAGATGTGTGGCAGGGAGGATGTGTGATAGACGTGATGTGAGACTGGCCGGATGTGTAGGCAAGCTCTGTAGTAGGCGAGATGTGTGGCAGGGAGGATGTGTGATAGACGTGATGTGAGACTGGCCGGATGTGTAGGCAAGCTCTGTAGTAGGCGAGATGTGTGGCAGGGAGGATGTGTGATAGACGTGATGTGAGACTGGCCGGATGTGTAGGCAAGCTCTGTAGTAGGCGAGATGTGTGGCAGGGAGGATGTGTGATAGACGTGATGTGAGACTGGCCGGATGTGTAGCAAGCTCTGTAGTAGGCGAGATGTGTGGCAGGGAGGATGTGTGATAGACGTGATGTGAGACTGGCCGGATGTGTAGGCAAGCTCTGTAGTAGACGAGATGTGTGGCAGGAGGATGTGTGATAGACGTGATGTGAGACTGGCCGGATGTGTAGGCAAGCTCTGTAGTAGACGAGATGTGTGGCAGGGAGGATGTGTGATAGACGTGATGTGAGACTGGCCGGATGTGTAGGCAAGCTCTGTAGTAGACGAGATGTGTGGCAGGGAGGATGTGTGATAGACGTGATGTGAGACTGGCCGGATGTGTAGGCAAGCTCTGTAGTAGGCGAGATGTGTGGCAGGGAGGATGTGTGATAGACGTGATGTGAGACTGGCCGGATGTGTAGGCAAGCTCTGTAGTAGACGAGATGTGTGGCAGGGAGGATGTGTGATAGACGTGATGTGAGACTGGCCGGATGTGTAGGCAAGCTCTGTAGTAGGCGAGATGTGTGGCAGGGAGGATGTGTGATAGACGTGATGTGAGACTGGCCGGATGTGTAGGCAAGCTCTGTAGTAGGCGAGATGTGTGGCAGGGAGGATGTGTGATAGACGTGATGTGAGACTGGCCGGATGTGTAGGCAAGCTCTGTAGTAGGCGAGATGTGTGGCAGGGAGGATGTGTGATAGACGTGATGTGAGACTGGCCGGATGTGTAGGCAAGCTCTGTAGTAGACGAGATGTGTGGCAGGGAGGATGTGTGATAGACGTGATGTGAGACTGGCCGGATGTGTAGGCAAGCTCTGTAGTAGACGAGATGTGTGGCAGGGAGGATGTGTGATAGACGTGATGTGAGACTGGCCGGATGTGTAGGCAAGCTCTGTAGTAGGCGAGATGTGTGGCAGGGAGGATGTGTGATAGACGTGATGTGAGACTGGCCGGATGTGTAGGCAAGCTCTGTAGTAGGCGAGATGTGTGGCAGGGAGGATGTGTGATAGACGTGATGTGAGACTGGCCGGATGTGTAGGCAAGCTCTGTAGTAGGCGAGATGTGTGGCAGGGAGGATGTGTGATAGACGTGATGTGAGACTGGCCGGATGTGTAGGCAAGCTCTGTAGTAGACGAGATGTGTGGCAGGGAGGATGTGTGATAGACGTGATGTGAGACTGGCCGGATGTGTAGGCAAGCTCTGTAGTAGGCGAGATGTGTGGCAGGGAGGATGTGTGATAGACGTGATGTGAGACTGGCCGGATGTGTAGGCAAGCTCTGTAGTAGGCGAGATGTGTGGCAGGGAGGATGTGTGATAGACGTGATGTGAGACTGGCCGGATGTGTAGGCAAGCTCTGTAGTAGACGAGATGTGTGGCAGGGAGGATGTGTGATAGACGTGATGTGAGACTGGCCGGATGTGTAGGCAAGCTCTGTAGTAGACGAGATGTGTGGCAGGGAGGATGTGTGATAGACGTGATGTGAGACTGGCCGGATGTGTAGGCAAGCTCTGTAGTAGGCGAGATGTGTGGCAGGGAGGATGTGTGATAGACGTGATGTGAGACTGGCCGGATGTGTAGGCAAGCTCTGTAGTAGACGAGATGTGTGGCAGGGAGGATGTGTGATAGACGTGATGTGAGACTGGCCGGATGTGTAGGCAAGCTCTGTAGTAGACGAGATGTGTGGCAGGGAGGATGTGTGATAGACGTGATGTGAGACTGGCCGGATGTGTAGGCAAGCTCTGTAGTAGACGAGATGTGTGCAGGGAGGATGTGTGATAGACGTGATGTGAGACTGGCCGGATGTGTAGGCAAGCTCTGTAGTAGACGAGATGTGTGGCAGGGAGGATGTGTGATAGACGTGATGTGAGACTGGCCGGATGTGTAGGCAAGCTCTGTAGTAGGCGAGATGTGTGGCAGGGAGGATGTGTGATAGACGTGATGTGAGACTGGCCGGATGTGTAGGCAAGCTCTGTAGTAGGCGAGATGTGTGGCAGGGAGGATGTGTGATAGACGTGATGTGAGACTGGCCGGATGTGTAGGCAAGCTCTGTAGTAGACGAGATGTGTGGCAGGGAGGATGTGTGATAGACGTGATGTGAGACTGGCCGGATGTGTAGGCAAGCTCTGTAGTAGACGAGATGTGTGGCAGGGAGGATGTGTGATAGACGTGATGTGAGACTGGCCGGATGTGTAGGCAAGCTCTGTAGTAGGCGAGATGTGTGGCAGGGAGGATGGTGATAGACGTGATGTGAGACTGGCCGGATGTGTAGGCAAGCTCTGTAGTAGCGAGATGTGTGGCAGGGAGGATGTGTGATAGACGTGATGTGAGACTGGCCGGATGTGTAGGCAAGCTCTGTAGTAGACGAGATGTGTGGCAGGGAGGATGTGTGATAGACGTGATGTGAGACTGGCCGGATGTGTAGGCAAGCTCTGTAGTAGACGAGATGTGTGGCAGGGAGGATGTGTGATAGACGTGATGTGAGACTGGCCGGATGTGTAGGCAAGCTCTGTAGTAGACGAGATGTGTGGCAGGGAGGATGTGTGATAGACGTGATGTGAGACTGGCCGGATGTGTAGTAGGCAAGCTCTGTAGTAGACGAGATGTGTGGCAGGGAGGATGTGTGATAGACGTGATGTGAGACTGGCCGGATGTGTAGGCAAGCTCTGTAGTAGACGAGATGTGTGGCAGGGAGGATGTGTGATAGACGTGATGTGAGACTGGCCGGATGTGTAGTGTAGTAGGCAAGCTCTGTAGTAGACGAGATGTGTGGCAGGGAGGATGTGTGATAGACGTGATGTGAGACTGGCCGGATGTGTAGGCAAGCTCTGTAGTAGACGAGATGTGTGGCAGGGAGGATGTGTGATAGACGTGATGTGAGACTGGCCGGATGTGTAGGCAAGCTCTGTAGTAGACGAGATGTGTGGCAGGGAGGATGTGTGATAGACGTGATGTGAGACTGGCCGGATGTGTAGGCAAGCTCTGTAGTAGACGAGATGTGTGGCAGGGAGGATGTGTGATAGACGTGATGTGAGACTGGCCGGATGTGTAGGCAAGCTCTGTAGTAGACGAGATGTGTGGCAGGGAGGATGTGTGATAGACGTGATGTGAGACTGGCCGGATGTGTAGGCAAGCTCTGTAGTAGACGAGATGTGTGGCAGGGAGGATGTGTGATAGACGTGATGTGAGACTGGCCGGATGTGTAGGCAAGCTCTGTAGTAGACGAGATGTGTGGCAGGGAGGATGTGTGATAGACGTGATGTGAGACTGGCCGGATGTGTAGGCAAGCTCTGTAGTAGACGAGATGTGTGGCAGGAGGATGTGTGATAGACGTGATGTGAGACTGGCCGGATGTGTAGGCAAGCTCTGTAGTAGACGAGATGTGTGGCAGGGAGGATGTGTGATAGACGTGATGTGAGACTGGCCGGATGTGTAGGCAAGCTCTGTAGTAGACGAGATGTGTGGCAGGGAGGATGTGTGATAGACGTGATGTGAGACTGGCCGGATGTGTAGGCAAGCTCTGTAGTAGACGAGATGTGTGGCAGGGAGGATGTGTGATAGACGTGATGTGAGACTGGCCGGATGTGTAGGCAAGCTCTGTAGTAGACGAGATGTGTGGCAGGGAGGATGTGTGATAGACGTGATGTGAGACTGGCCGGATGTGTAGGCAAGCTCTGTAGTAGACGAGATGTGTGGCAGGGAGGATGTGTGATAGACGTGATGTGAGACTGGCCGGATGTGTAGGCAAGCTCTGTAGTAGACGAGATGTGTGGCAGGGAGGATGTGTGATAGACGTGATGTGAGACTGGCCGGATGTGTAGGCAAGCTCTGTAGTAGACGAGATGTGTGGCAGGGAGGATGTGTGATAGACGTGATGTGAGACTGGCCGGATGTGTAGGCAAGCTCTGTAGTAGACGAGATGTGTGGCAGGGAGGATGTGTGATAGACGTGATGTGAGACTGGCCGGATGTGTAGGCAAGCTCTGTAGTAGACGAGATGTGTGGCAGGGAGGATGTGTGATAGACGTGATGTGAGACTGGCCGGATGTGTAGGCAAGCTCTGTAGTAGACGAGATGTGTGGCAGGGAGGATGTGTGATAGACGTGATGTGAGACTGGCCGGATGTGTAGGCAAGCTCTGTAGTAGACGAGATGTGTGGCAGGGAGGATGTGTGATAGACGTGATGTGAGACTGGCCGGATGTGTAGGCAAGCTCTGTAGTAGACGAGATGTGTGGCAGGGAGGATGTGTGATAGACGTGATGTGAGACTGGCCGGATGTGTAGGCAAGCTCTGTAGTAGACGAGATGTGTGGCAGGGAGGATGTGTGATAGACGTGATGTGAGACTGGCCGGATGTGTAGGCAAGCTCTGTAGTAGACGAGATGTGTGGCAGGGAGGATGTGTGATAGACGTGATGTGAGACTGGCCGGATGTGTAGGCAAGCTCTGTAGTAGACGAGATGTGTGGCAGGGAGGATGTGTGATAGACGTGATGTGAGACTGGCCGGATGTGTAGGCAAGCTCTGTAGTAGACGAGATGTGTGGCAGGGAGGATGTGTGATAGACGTGATGTGAGACTGGCCGGATGTGTAGGCAAGCTCTGTAGTAGACGAGATGTGTGGCAGGGAGGATGTGTGATAGACGTGATGTGAGACTGGCCGGATGTGTAGGCAAGCTCTGTAGTAGACGAGATGTGTGGCAGGGAGGATGTGTGATAGACGTGATGTGAGACTGGCCGGATGTGTAGGCAAGCTCTGTAGTAGACGAGATGTGTGGCAGGGAGGATGTGTGATAGACGTGATGTGAGACTGGCCGGATGTGTAGGCAAGCTCTGTAGTAGACGAGATGTGTGGCAGGGAGGATGTGTGATAGACGTGATGTGAGACTGGCCGGATGTGTAGGCAAGCTCTGTAGTAGACGAGATGTGTGGCAGGGAGGATGTGTGATAGACGTGATGTGAGACTGGCCGGATGTGTAGGCAAGCTCTGTAGTAGACGAGATGTGTGGCAGGAGGATGTGTGATAGACGTGATGTGAGACTGGCCGGATGTGTAGGCAAGCTCTGTAGTAGACGAGATGTGTGGCAGGGAGGATGTGTGATAGACGTGATGTGAGACTGGCCGGATGTGTAGGCAAGCTCTGTAGTAGACGAGATGTGTGGCAGGGAGGATGTGTGATAGACGTGATGTGAGACTGGCCGGATGTGTAGGCAAGCTCTGTAGTAGACGAGATGTGTGGCAGGGAGGATGTGTGATAGACGTGATGTGAGACTGGCCGGATGTGTAGGCAAGCTCTGTAGTAGACGAGATGTGTGGCAGGGAGGATGTGTGATAGACGTGATGTGAGACTGGCCGGATGTGTAGGCAAGCTCTGTAGTAGACGAGATGTGTGGCAGGGAAGGATGTGTGATAGACGTGATGTGAGACTGG